>JZSA01001952.1:0-117500 GCA_000956155.1 Cotesia vestalis | reverse complement strand
ATATAATTACTTCATTTCACGTTGAATTTTAAACTTAATTTTTAATTTTTAGAGTATCTTATTATAGTGTTAGACCAAAATTTGACTCTATTAAATTGCAAAATTTTACGGGTCTATTTCGCTTTTAGTTATTATTGAGAATTAACATAGTGTTGCTTATCTGTATTAATAATTCAATTTTATGGCTGACAAATAACTCAGCAAAGTCATACTTCTAATGGATTCAGAAACATTGTTAGATTATTCATTTATAGCTGTAGCAATTGATCGATTGATTTTTGTTCTTTGAAAAATCAGATTTTCATACTCAGAATGATCATAATGATGAACGTTTTTTGTCATTTTATGTATTTACCTAAGAAACTTAACACATTAGCTACAAGTAAGCAGTAGAGTCGAACAGCAGATTTACTTTACTGAATGTTGGTCGTATATACACAACGATTGCTTTTTCGCTCGCCCTCTACAATTAGATTTATTGCTATAGAACACCAAATATACCGACATAACTTATATTACATAATATAACGTTAAATTATGAGATAATCGTTTTAGAATTTACTACATCAACCCTTGCAGCCTTTAGTTCACTATTTATACACTGTGTAAGTGTATACACCGTCTTTACACCATTTATTAACCGTTTATTTGTTCCATTCACAAACTGTAAATAAACAGTGGAAAAATGTGGGATATATTATATATACACTTTGGATACATGGTAAATTCACGATAGATCCACAGTAATGATAACATTTAAAAGATCTAAATAAAACTTTTTTACCCTCAATGTGAAAATTTAAATTTCTTTTCTGGTTTTCTAATTGAAATATATTCATAATTCTCTTATTTGAAAATATTGATTAAGAAGAATAGATGATGATGAAATGTAAATTTTTTTCTAAAAATTTCAATTCCCGTTTGTGTTTATATGACATTTTATGCCAAAGCAGAAACTTTAAAAAATCTTAATTTTTCATATCCTCAATTTTTTTACACTGTTTTGTATCCAACAAACAAGCTTATTGGTAAATTTTGTTTTTTTTTTTTTTTTAGAACTCTTTCAAAAAATATCGAATTTTTAGAATAATCACTCAATTTTTTATTTTTTGCTCATAACATTTTCAAAAATGGTACTAATGAAATCTTTTTTTCAAGCAGTAGAGTCGAACAGCAGATTTACTTTATTGAATGCTGGTCATACTATTCACCGATTTCTTTCTCGCTTACCCGCTCTTTACGATTGGCTTTGTTGCTACAGAACACCAACTATACCCACATAAAACTTGTACTACGTGGCACTAAGTTATAAAATAATCGTATTACAATTTATTATAACAAAGTTTGATTCATAAAACAAACAATTGTTGCCTTAGAAATTTTACAAAATTTCCTCTCGATTTAATATAAATTGTTTTTTTTTTTTTTTTTTTTTTAACTTCCCGCTAAGAAAAATTGAAAATTTTTTAAATAGATTTCACAGAAAAAAACTATAGCTATTGTACTTATGACGAAACTTTTCAAAAACTATGTTTTTATTTCGACTCAGCACATCTAACTAATTTAGAAAATACATTTGATTCAAAAGTTTACATATGTATGCATGTATTCATGTCTGTAGATATACTGAGTGTCACAGATATAATTGATGCATCAGATCGAGAATTAAATTCTAAGACAAAAAGTCATTCTTGTATAATTATTAGGATGATTCGTTTTTAATGATTCATTATTGATGAATGATGCATTCTTTATGATGCATTCTTTATTGATATTCCATTTCATGTATAACAAGTACACGAAATTTTTTTTTTTTTAATTTAAATTTATCATGAATATAATTTTGAGCTTGAATAAGTTTTAAACTCGTTGATTTATCAAAAAACAATATGAGGCATTTTTTATAGAGCGTTAAATTTCCTCTACAAACGTAAGTCATGGATTGGAATCCGTTAATTGTTTTGTGAGCTGAAAAATTGAAAAAAAAAAATAATCGATTATTTTTTAGAACTAGTTTAATATAGAGATATAGATTTTACGTGGAGCGGCCGCCTTTTTATTCTTTTTAATCAGAAATATTGACCAATCGTTTAAATACTTACTCATTTTACGTGTTGAATTTTATACCATATTAGCAAGGACTATTAAAAAAAATTATTCATATAGAAGACACTTAAGAGTAAGCGTATTAAAAAATTGAAGATTAATGTAAGAAAAGTAAGGTAAGGTAAGAGCAGTTTATTACCAACATCTTGATTATGGTTATGGATTGATAATTTATTTACAGTTTTTACTTTTGAAAAACGACCAAGTACTTTATTCATTAAATTTATAGGAACATAAGTTATATCACTCCAATCTGTCATAAAGGTAGAAGCAAATGCATTAATTACTTGTCCATCAAACCATGCTTCATAATCAGTAACTGAGTGAAGTTGTAGTAATGATATTGTGAATTCTTTTGTACAAAAGAATAATACCCGATCTTTAGCTGAACAATGCGCAAATTGATTTATTGACCAATTTGACATCAGGTAATACTTAATATCCTTCTCTCTAAAAATGAAATAGTGAATTTTCACTGGTTCGCAGTGCATATGCACTGTTTACCACAGTTTCAAGTATACCACTTAGAATCAGTGAATTTTTACTGTTCTAATCAGTGAAATAATAACATCACTTACTTCAACAGTGAATTCAATAATTGCTTTAATTCATTAAATTTGAATAATAAAATAAATTTATTTAATTTGAGTAGGATAAAAAATAATTCAATTACTTTAATTCACTTTGAATCTTTTAAAGAATTTTTGAAATATCACATTACTGCAGCGAATCATAATTTAACTTTGTTAAATTTGAGAATTCTACTAGTCTATTTCGCATTTAGCGGTTATTGATGAACATAACATCTTGTTGCTTATCCGCATGAAGAATTAAATTTCATGATTGACAAATAGCTCTGCAAGGTTATACTACTAAACGCTTCCGAAAAATTGTTAAGATTATCTTTTTGTAGCTGTAATAACTCATCAATTAATAATTTTTTTTAGAAATCCACATGTTTATGCTCAAAATGATCACAACTATAAACGTTTATTGTTAATTTTATTTAAAACGTGACATTTGATCAGCTCGAGATCAAGTTGCTAACATTTTCATTTATATATGCAAGAAACCACGTACATAAGTTATATATACAGGCGTGGCTGTTTAAATTTATCTGTTATGAGTAAGCAGTTAGGCCAAACGGTAGATTTACTTTACTGGATGTTAGTCGTATGAAACAACGATGGTTCTCCCTTACCATCTACAATTGATTTTGTTTCTACAGAACACCCACTATACCGACATAACTTGGATAATACCTGTGATATCACGTTTTGAGATAAACGTTTTACAAATTATTATATGTATTGAAGTTGGATTCGTAACCTTGTGATGAAACTTTTCAAAGTATATGTTTTTCTTCCGACTCATTTCATCCAGCTAATTCATAAAATGGATTTAATTCAAAAGTTAATATATGTATGAATTTATACATATCTATGTACAAAGTGTCACAGACATAATAACTTCATCAGATATAGAAAAAATTTAATTCTGAGCCGAAAAGTCATCTGCCATATTTTATTCTGAGGCATTGATCATTTGTTGTCAATTAAAATAAGCAGCCAATAACGGATAGATGGATGGACGGATGTTGTCTGATTAGCAATAATTCTTTCAAATACCTTAACTAAATGAGATAAATTTCCAACTGTACAATTTTATTTAGAGGTATTATGTAGATAATCTTCCAAATATTAAGTAAGATACCAGTGTCAGGAGATCTATTAAATAAAGCTGTAAGGAAAAGTGATCTTTGCGGAAAATGATCTCTCAAACATATCAGATCGAGTCCGTCAGGGCTTTTCTCTTTTGATTTAGACAGAGTAAGATACAGTGTCTTGAGAACATCAACAATATCAATCTCGATCCAATTAAATGAACATTTAACCTTCTTTGTATCTTCTATTTTAAGATATTAATGAAATCAATATCGCACTTTGGATGTTTCCTGACTATATTTGCATAGTATTAATTCAGATCACAAGCCTCAAAGGAATTCAGCGGTGATGAAGAATTCGATTTAATTAATTTAAAATTTTTAATCCAAGTTTGCTTCAAACAGTTGAACTATAAGGTAGATTTGAGAGAGCAGTTTTAAGATATTCTTCACGAGCATGATTCAACTCAGTTTTTCAATTCTTTTCTTTTTAGTCTAAAAAGAGCAAATAAATTTGGATCACTATTTCTTCTGGCTTTCTTGTAAAATTCATCACGCTCTTTACACTTTACTTTCAGCTTTTTAATGAACCAATGGTTTTTCAAACGAGTATCTCTTTTGGTAAATATCGGTGCACATAAATTCAGAGAAGAAAAGATTTCGGCTTTAAAAGTATTCAGTAATTCGTCTGGATCCGAATTTTCAAGTAAAATACTATCAATTTTTAAAGAGTTCATAAGCAAATTTGCAGTGCTGCCATCGACAATGAACTAGCAGCGCGATATTCAAATTCAAATTACACTTTATTTCCATAAACCTCGTCAACCTGACGGAATACCAATAAAATACCAAAATTTACCTCGTCAACCTGACGGAATACCAAATAACATAATTTTTCTCGTCAACCTGACGGAATACCATATATCAACTTAACTACAATTAAAACCTTATTCCCGACTGCGCCCCCGACTCGGGAGTCGATACAACGTTTCTAAATGACTCACTAAAGTCCATGTAAAAATCGACCACCGGACGCTAACTCAATTTTCCAATTTTACAAATTACTACAATACTCCGAATTACTAATCAGCTAAATTTCAATATTATCATAATTCACAAAATTTAATTCTACAATTCATTCAATACAAAATACCGATTCATTCATTTAATTTATTGCTAAATTTACTAACCAAAATTTCTTAGCTAAATTCATTTATCAAATTAATTCATTTTACTAATTCACTTATTCAATTAATTTCTTAATTTTCACTAAATAATCCTTTAACAAAATTTATTAACCAATTTTCTTAACAAAGTTCTTTGACCAAAAATTAATCCATTAAGTTTGTCGATTAAATTAATTAAATTCAGCCCAACGGCCTAAAATTAATTTTACAAAGTTCCAAATTTCAAATACTACAAATTTAACAAGCCTCAATAAATTTTCAAACAACATAGAATTCCAGAAATTTTAACTAAATAATTTCTCATAACTAAAAGGCCTGTAACAAACTAACTAAATGACCTTGATGAAAATTACGTATCAAAGAAATAACTAATTCAAAAGTGACATCTGAGACAATAGCGATCATTAATTGACAAAAATTAATTACAATTATGACAGCAAGGCGCACAGTAGCCTATCGGATCCGGCCCTTGCTTTCCAAAATGCATTGGACCGGGTTTGAGTCCGGCGTACACCAATTAATATTTTTAATATTTAAGTGTATTATTCTGCTGAGCCCAAAAAAGTTAAAAGCGAGTTCCAATCTCAAAAGTTCCCCCCTAGTAAGTCGCTCACGAGCTTAGTAGTTTATGCGACTTTAAATAAACAAAATAAAAAAAAAAAATAAATAAATAAAAAAAATTATTTCAGCCTCTCAACTTACAAAATTAAGTCTAGTTAAAATAATTGTAATAATACCCGTGACTTAACTTTTCCAATCCTTTACTGGTGATTGATACCTTGGTCAAAGCAGGCGGGATCAGTGGCTGGTTGGTCTCTCTTGGATCCAATGTATTTGCTGGCTCCAGATGAAAGGTTTTCCAAATTCCAGTTTATTTGCTTCTTTCTCGATGGTTCTGTATCTCGATGACAAAATTATTACACAGCACTACACTGACTACTGTTTTGCCAAAAAGGACTACTCTCTCACAAAGCGTCACTGGCTCAAAAAGCCTCGATGTTTCAGTTTCAAAGATTTTAGTGATTTAATTTATTACATACAGTTTGTATCGTATATCCATACAGTATTGTTCATTTATTTTTTACCCTGCCCTTAGGCTTACACAATTTTGAATAATTAAATTTTTTGTTGTGATATGTTGTTATACTAATTTATTATTATTATAAAGAGTGGAAAAAAAGCGAGAAAAACCCAATTAGAAATTTTCATTCAGATAAAAAAAGATAAAAATATAAAATGTTTATATGTTATTCATTACGATATGTTGTGGTAATTAATATTTACAGTAGTCGTTGATTTCTGTTAGTTTACAGACGTTTGATAATATCTTTAAGTTAAATTTTTCATCATAAAATTTAATTGAGTGTATTTTAATGATTTCGTTAACGTATTTAATGTTTAGATTATTATGTAGGTCTTTAATACGCTTATCGTATTGAGCATTACTAATCATACGCAGTATTTTATTTTGAATAATTTGCAGTCTGTGATAATTTGAATAGCATGTGTTACTCCAGACTGGACATGCGTATAAAATAATAGGTAATATGCACATTTTATATATAATTAATTTATTATATTGGCTTAGAGCACTGTTTCGGCAAATAAGTGGATACAGCAACAATACTGCTGAGTTGACCTTGCGAGCGACTGACTTAATGTGGTTGGAGAAAGTTAATTTAGGGTTAAGTGTGAGGCCTAAGTATATTGCTTCGGTGGATTGTGTTAATTGTTGACCATATATAGCTATTTGAGTCTTGATAGCTTTTTGTTTGTGGGAGAATATGATGATTTGAGTTTTATCTATGTTGATTTTGATTTTCCATTTACCATAATAACTCAAGAGATATATGTGATTTTGCAGGTATTTAAGAGCCATATCTTTACTAAATGATGATGTATAGATTGCGGTATCATCTGCGAATAGAGCTAAATTTGATTTTTGATATTTAGGGATATCGTTGATGTATATGAGAAATAAGATAGGTCCTAAGATCGAGCCCTGAGGAACTCCTGCGGCTATATTTCTGGTAGAACTACGACCATCTCCAACTACTACAGAAAATCTTTGATTTTTTAGATAGCTATCTATCCATTTGATTATGTACAGAGGTACGTTTAATATGTTTAGTTTATAGATTAGTGCTTTTTCTCCAGACGGTGTCAAAAGCTTTTTCAATGTCTAACAAAAGTAAAGCGGTGCTTCTATTTTTATTAAATTCAGTACTGATATGGTCAGTTAGTCTGATTATTTGTTATGTAGTAAAATGTTTAGGTCTAAAGCCGAATTGTTCTGGTATTAAGATGTCATTATTAATTAAGTATGATTTAATACGATTATTAATAATAATTTCGAAGACTTCTCCCAGCGTAGCCCAGCGGCGTCAATAAGGTGGTCGATAACGACCATGGGAAGTTCGATTTTTCCTGTTACAATTTCGTCCATAGAGCAGCGTTTCAATATTATACAAAGATTGAAGGCTGGAGAACGTTCTCAACCATTAGCTGAGGAGTATAAGATTTCCAAACAAGCAGTATTGTGGATTAAAAAAATTAGAAAAACGGTAGACCCTGAAGGCCATCCGTGCAACTTTTCGCTAATTTTATATCAGGAGCTTAAAACTGCACTAATGATGTTTTTGAGCTTTCCGAGCTCAACAATAGAATTTATGTGTTATTTTAAGCTCCCTGAGCTTATAGGGGCAACTTTTCTATGCTTTTGAGCTCTTCGAGCTCAAAAGTCTGATAACACTTCGATAAAACACAATTTTTCAAATTTTCAAACTGTAGTAACTTCTGAATAAATGAATTGATTTTCACGCGGTTAGCAGGATTCGGCGCAATTTATTAAGCTCTATAAAGAATCTGTAAGTTTAGTTTGATCGAACCAAGAATTTCGGAGTAATTCTGGAAAAACACTTTTTTCGGTTTTCTTTCGTCAAGATGATTTGTTAGTCACTCGCTCTTGAAAAAGAGCCTTGAATTGTGAGCTCTGAAAAGAGCTGTTGAGATGGGCGAATGCAAGTTAGCCTTGCGCACACAAATGCAAGTTAGCCTTGCGCACTTGAGATGATTTGTTAGTCACTCGCTCTTGAAAAAGAGCCTTGAATTGTGAGCTCTGAAAAGAGCTGTTGAGATGGGCGAATGCAAGTTAGCCTTGCGCACACAAATGCAAGTTAGCCTTGCGCACTTGAGATGATTTGTTAGTCACTCGCTCTTGAAAAAGAGCCTTGAATTGTGAGCTCTGAAAAGAGCTGTTGAGATGGGCGAATGCAAGTTAACTGGTCTTGAGAAAGACCTTTGTTGTCACGACAGAGAATCTCTGCTCTAACTACTTGAGATGACTTATAAGTCACTCGCTCTCAAACAAAGAGCCGATTCAAATTGAGCTCTGAAAAGAGCTGTTTAAATTGTAGCTCAAAGAAGAGCTGTTGACTGTAGCTCGGAGAAGTACTGACGACGATATACTGGTTGCAACAGGCGTTGCGTAGCTGAGATGATCCGAGTTGGCTGGAAAATCCGCCATTGTAAATCTGTTATCTGAACTCCGCCATTTTGAATCTGTTATCTGAAGTCTGCCATCTGGTGGTTGCTATCCGCCATTTTGAATCTGCTCTCTGAAATCCGCCATCTGGTGGCTGCTATCCGCCATCTGAAATCCGCCATTTTGAGTCTGACTTTCGCCATTTTAAATTTGAGTTCAAGACACACACACACAAACACACAGACATACGGACATCATGGCGGGAATAGTCAGGGAAGCTTCCTAGGACCTCAAAACGTTGAGATCTGATAAAAACTCGATTTTCGAAAAACGGGGTAAAACCAATAACTTCCCGATTTTTGAAAATTTTCAATTTTTTTAGCGGGAAGTTAAAAAATGAAAATAATATTACTCAGACAAAAGAAGTTTTGAAATCCTGTAACGGCAATATTGAAAAGAAACGTTATAAGAAGCAAGAAGAGACTATGTTAGATCAAAAATTGATGAAATGGTTTAGTCAGCAAAGAAGCATGGGTCGACCAGTGTCAGGTATCATTCTTCGAAAGCAAGCTTTATTATATAATAAACGTTTGAATGGTAACGAGAATTTCACAGCAAGTGACGGGTGGCTTGCCAGGTTTAAGAAGAGGTACGGATTAAAAAACAAACATCTCCATGGCGAAAAATTATCGGCAGATTTAGAAGGTAGTGAGGATTTTGAAGAAAAATTTAATAATTTTAAGACAATAACAGGTATAAGTCTTGACTGTATTTACAATTGCGATGAAACTGGACTTTATCGGAAAATGATGCCAAATAGTACATTAGTTCAAAGGAAAGAAAAGAGAGCTGAAGGATTTAAGAAACCAAAGAATCGACTGACTGTGATGGCATGTACAAATGCTTCTGGCACGCACAAAATTCCTCTGCTTGTTATCGGGAAATCAGTGCAACCACGCTGCTTAAGAGGTGTTAAGAATGTACCAGTTCATTATTCCCACCAAGAAAATTTATGGATGACCCGTGAAATTATGACGACACGGTACACCGAAATTTTTCTGCCAGAAATTAAAAAAAACACGAATTATATAAAAATCCTGAGACGAAAATTGTTTTAATTATGGACAATGCGGCTTGTCACCCACCTGCTGAAGAGCTCAATAAGTTATGTAAACCATGTACAGTTATGTTTTTACCTCCGAATGTTACATCTGTGATCCAGCCTTTAGACCAAGGCATAATTGAAAAATTCAAAAAGCGATACCGTAATGATTTAATGGAAAAAATTCTTCTTCAAGATGAAAATAATGTTGAAAATGAAGATTTTTTCCAGTCATTTGATCTTTTATATGCATTTAATTTATGTGCTCTTGTATGGGATGAAGTGACAAGCAGTGATATTAGAAATTGTTGAAAAAATCTAATCCCACTGACTGCTGATAATAGTGCCGAAACAGCGCCAGTTACTTTGCCTAAAAATGAAGCCTTCTACGCTATTATGAAACGAATCAAAGAATTCAAAACTTTTACTCCTGCTGAAGTTGACAACTGGCTCCAGATTGATTGTGATGATGACGGATGGCAACTTCTGTCAGATCATGACATTCTGGATGACCGGTGTATTGCTGAGAATCAAGAAGAAGAAGAGTTTAATGATGAAATCTCTTACAATGATCAAAATTGTACGTTTGATGATTCCATTATAGATGGTAATTGTCCTACGTTCATAGAGGCTATGAGTGGATTAAATACATTTCTACGTTGGTATCAACGTAAAGGAGATAGTCAAGATATATTAATGCCTGGCAAAAAGCTAGTCAAGAGTTAGTCAGACTTGTGATTCACAAATAAAAGAAAAAATTTATATCGTAAGTTAAAAATTAGAAAAAAATTATTTTCTTAAATAATTTATCAATATGGATTAATAATCTAGATTATAAATTTATAAAATGTATGGTATAATTGGAAATTTGTCTTGGATTTAACGTTACTGTAGTTATTCTTTATAATTTAAAAAATGCTTAATCATTTGAATGTGATTTTATGGTATGTAAGAGAAAACCTTACAATATTTTTAATATATTAAATACTTTTTATTCAAGTTAATATAAGAATTGCAATAATAATAATATGATAATAAATAAAGAAAATGATATTCGATATTTTTTCTAAGTTATTACCAAATAATCATGTATTTGTAAAGTATTTTGTAACTTTTGAAGTTTGAATATTCTTGCCGTTGTATTTAAATTTACCCGTCACTATATATTTTTTTGATTGGTTGGACAAAAAATCGTAGTCGGAGACCGGATCGTCAAGTACAGAGAGCGGTCAAATACAGAAGGGTCCAATACAGAGAGTGTCGACTGAAGAGCGTCGTATAAAGTCACTTTTGATGAAATATAATCAACACACTCTCTTGGGCTGTGGAACTTCATTTCCGATTTTTAATACTTTTATCCAAGCTGTTTAACGGCCTATAACTTCATCTTTACCAAATTTATTTTTTATCACACCACAGAACTAGAATTTACCGGAGGAAAAGTGTAAAATCAAACTGTATTATTCTTACTAGAACTTGTTATTACACCTATACACGCAGCAGAAAATTTTATTTTTATTTTCTCGTGGAGAAAACTCCATGATAAAAAATTTTTGATAGTGTTAAAATTGATGTTATTGTTGATAATAATTAAGCTTATAGATAATAATTAAATACTTAATATTTGAAAATTGTGGTGTTCAAGTACTGGGTACTTTGTCTTATTTTATAATTATATTATTTTCATTATTAAATCGACTATTTTCAACAAGAAAAATACCAAAAACAATTTATAAAAAGTTTTGAAAATCCAAATGAGCATGCCTTAAGCACCCGTATTATTTGTAAATTTCCCAAAGTAGATAAAATATTAATCACAAAAGGAAAAAAAAATTGATTGAAAGTAAAAGTATAATTCAACTCAAGCTCATTTGAATTTTTCTGCGTGAATCAGAGAAAAATAAATTCGAGACTACATTACCGACATTCAGTATTATGCTATAGTATGGATATAGTCTAAGTTGCCTTCAAGCTGTATTTAGAAAAAAAAAATAATATATGGCTGCTGAAAAGGCTGGGTCTCGTTTCGTATAAACGAATGTTTTCCGAATAGTCATTTCACAGAAATTACAGAAACCGCTTGATATGATCCGACTATGGAAGGTAGAGGTACCTCTACCCTCCATAGATCCGACAAAACAAATCTCGACAGGACATTATCCGAAAGTCGTAGGGACAATTTTCATAAACAGAATTTGCTAGAATAGTATTTATCCGAAAAGAAAAAATCCACATCGTCAGCAACCGAAAATTTTTTTATCCTCTTCGTAATAACCCCAACTCCCGATTGGACACTATCCGAAAATTTGCTCCAATGATAAGGAAAAAACTTTATTATAGATCCACAAGTTTATGCAGGCGATAATGTAAATTTCAAACAACAATGAATACAATTTTTAAATTGTATAACTTGAATCAAAGTGATCCACGACTAATTGTATGTTAATTTAATTATAATTAAGACATATTCGAATTGGTTTACTTGAAAATATATAGCTCATCATTTTGAAAAGATTACCAGATCCATTGTTAGTAGTGTAAAGATTGTTCCATCGAATGAATATGTAAATACATGAGAATTTTTTTTTAATATTTTTTTTTTAAATATTGTAATTTTTTAACTTATATTTTTTAATATACGCGAAGATCATAAGAACCGTTTCTGGAGTGATTAATGCCCAACAGGAAATTCGCATATCATAGATATATTTAATTATTTTACTATAATTCGAGTCCGTTAATTACATTATAATTTTACGTCATTATGAAATCAATAACTGATGTGAAAGTATTAAATATTCATAAAAGTTTTAAACCATTTTATTCTATAATCTTAAAAACATAAATAAATTATATAAGTAAATCATTGCTTAATTTCTTATTTATCTAAAATCATATCGTTAAAAATTTGAATTGTTGTTATTAAAATTGTAGTAATAATTAAAAAAGGAAAAATATTATCAATAATAATAATAATAATTGTCATTATAATATCACAAAACTTATTATAGTTATGCTAATACGAATCATAAAAAGAATATTAATGATCAAAACAATAATAGCATTAATGATAATATTAAAAGTATATAATGTTTTGAGTATTTTTAATGTATCAAACTTAATTAATCGTGAAAATTATGGAGGCTGTTGGAACTGGTAGGTAATCCTATCCTAAACACTTAACTCAAATTCTATGAACCCTTCAGCCCGAAGGTTACAATGCGGGCATTGTATTTTTGTTGTAGTGGAAAGGTTGTTCGTTTTCCCTCTAATCACTACTACGGCACACCTTCGACAGCTCAATCCGTGGTTGCAGGTCGTCCACATGATATTTGTTGGCTTCTCGTAACAAATCAACAGATTCGGTAGAATCTGGCGCCAAGTTCCGTTCTCAAGCCAGACTACCGAGTGTGTATATACCGTAAGCAGAACGGTTTTTTGAGGTTACAAATTTTTTTTCAAATTTGATTTGATTTTTTTTTTATATGATATTTTATAATAGTAGTTCGTGCTTTTTATTACGCGTATTACTTGATTATTATCAATTTAAGACATGGGATAGGGCTGGCAAAATATTACTAGAAAAATATAAAAATATACTAGAACAATCTGTAATAAATGAAACTCATAACATTGCCTACCTAGAATCTAATGTAATATGCACTCCAAATACTAATAATTATCTTAAAAGCAATGTCGAATTACATATAAAAAAGGTCTTTGCACAGTTGCGTACGGCAAATAATTTTGGTTATGAAATAATAGTAAATGGTAATGTAAATCCGAACAAAAACAGTTACACTGTAAAAAAATCGCGCCAAGTCCACGTTCATAAGACTATTAAGAGAAAAAAAATTTTATTTCTTTACAAAAAGATATAAAATGAAAAATTGAAAAATCCAAGTAACCGATATGGTTGCATATGATTTTCGGAAATTAAAACAAATTTTTTTGTAAATTTAAAAATTAAAAGAAACAATTTTGGAACGTACTTGGTGTGCGTCATTGTGTACTTCAATTTTTTTTTAAAGTCCTAGTAGATAGATTTTAAGAATTTCAAAAAAATAAAATATTTCGTAACCACGCACACTAAATACGTTTCAAAATTGTTTCTTTTAATTTTTAAATTTACAAAAAAATTTTTTTTAATTTCCGAAAATCATATGCAACCATATCGGTTACTTGGATTTTTCAATTTTTCATTTTATATCTTTTTGTAAAGAAATAAAATTTTTTTTTTCTTAATAGTCTTATGAACGTGGACTTGGCGCGATTTTTTTTACAGTGAAACTGTTTTTGTTCGGATTGTTCATTACTTTCAGCAAGTGTATTTTTTATCAATATTTGAGGGATAAAATATTTACAAGGTATAAAAAAATTTTTATTACCTTCAGTGTCGTTTGGCAAGAAAACACGCTCTGTTCTAGCTATTAAAGTGTTGCATATATATGAAGCAAACGTTATTTTCTCTCGTAATACAATTATTGCACGACTCAACTTATTTGTAATAGAAATTTTTTTATACCTTGTAAATATATGTTATATAAATATAACAGTTTTGTATTACTTGTGTTCGCAACAATAATGAAATAATTAAAAAAAAAAGAAGAGTGTAAAAATGGATTTTTTTTAAAGTCATAGTGTTTACCCCGACAGTAATTTATAATAAATAATAGTTTAAAAAACTAAAAAACACGCTTTTTGTAGAAAACGGAACTAAAAGAATAGAAAATAAGTTTTAATGAATTTAAATTAAGAATAGTGTTAAAAATTTCAATAAGTATAACTTAATAATAGTGTGAATAAAAAAAAATTTATTTTATTTTCAAAAAAGCGTGGGGTGCTTTTTAAGATATTATCAAATTGATAATCACTCTACTCATATCTGTCAATAAAATATTTATAACTATTGACACCATGCACCCCACGCTTTTTTTCAGAAGTTCAATGAAATTATACTAGATGGTGATGCAATGATCAATTATGATTTAAAATTGAAAAACTTTTACTAATGTTGATAGCAGACCTTACTCTAGTAGAACTTAATTAATTAAGCACAGATTCCAAATTCCATCGAATTGACATGTACTTTGCATCCATATGATAATTCTATTACTGTAAAATAATAATAGCTAGCAACCTTGCAGTCACTATGGGACTGCCGTGACTTGTGAACTATAAATAAATAAAATTTTGCTTTATGAAATAATGACTTTTGTTAAATTGCACTGTACTTTCTTAACTACTGACTTTTTTAAAGATATAAGCTCATCCCGGTGTTACACTCATCAAGAGCTTTCATTTGAGTACCCAAATTCATTTTGATTTATATATGTCGGAGATAAGAATAGCTGGGTTCTTCCCAAGGGATGGGAAAATCCTGAGCACTTTTAGTTTATAGCTAGAAAATAAAACTTAGAATTTTAATTTTTATGATTTAATCCGCTAAGGAAATTTTAGTTAAACTTTCCTTAAGTATTTTATGACGGTAGGCTCGGGTTCGAAAGATCACATCTGCTGGTCTAACGTAGCCACGATCAAGGGACAGCAATACCCAAGTGTATATCTTCAGAATGTACAATTGCAAAACGTAGCTTGTACATTTTTTTCAGAATAATTACCTGAAAAAGCTACGGATTGAAAATAAGTTTTGAGAATAGTTAGTTCTCTCTGAACAGTGAGCGATAACTGATTGCTGTCCTTCTGACCGTGGATTCGTTCTCTTATCCAAGTTTTTCGTCGTTTTATTATTTCTAACGTTTAACATTAACGATATCTTATTTGTTAATATTGTTCATATTGCTAGTTCAGTGTGTTAAATAAATTATAATTGTTAATAATTAAATAATAATATTAAATTATACTTTTAGTGTAGTTACTAGATAACATTGTGTGTGTATGTGTGTGTGTGTGTGCTACGCATAAGTAAAACATGGTTACAAGAAACTATAATTGTGTATTAATAAAATTGTACGATATTTGTGTCATCTAGAAATTGTGTTTAAATAATAAAATGTCTCAAGATAATAATAATAGCATGCGCCCTTCTCAACCCAACGCTAATCCGACATATATATATATATATATATATATATGTAAATTTTTCATTTTCTTTCCATGCAATGAACTGACAAATTTCTGACGCTATATGTGGATAATGTAATTCCAATTTTTAGGACTTACAAGTAAGAATTGGAGGCCAACTGAAAAAATAAATAATGTAAATAATCTACGAGGTTATGTGCAACACGTATGGGATGAACTGGCGACAAAACCTGACTACTGCAATAATACTGTTAATTCCATGCGACACAGATTAATAGAAGTCATTGACAATAACGGTTATTGGTGTAAATATTAGCTTCATAAATATTTAAGTAAATATTTTGCTTTGTGACATTCTGAGAGACCTGGGGTTACACAATGTTTATTTTGAGGCAGTGAGAATTCGTCTGATGGCACGGGGCACGGGTCTATGCATACACTATACTTGTCCCCCCCCGTCTCATGTACAAAGGACTCCTTATTTTTCACTATACAGTACAACCAAATATTACGTTCTTAGTTAAGAAGAAAAACATGTGTTTTTCTAAGAACAATACAGAGGGTTAGACCTCACAATAAAATAGTTTTTAACATTATAGTTAGTCTGCGACTAAACTCTGTCAAGTAACGACACTTCTCTCGATACGATTCCTTTTATGAAATAAAGATTCTATTTGAATCACTCTATGTGGATAATAATCTTGTCTTTTGACTTTATTTATTATTAATCCTATCCATAACTTCCTACAATAACAATATCTATTTTTGCACTGAAATACGTTTTAATCATCCTAGATGATTGAAATTACAAAATTAGTATAAAAAACTCCATTATTTAATTGCCTCCGTGTGTAAAGTACATATTTAAAGTATACCTTAAAAGCGTTCATACTTTTATTTTTTCGACAATTTTTTGTTAAACGTAAGAAAAACAATAATTATCGACTGTGCACTCTAAAAAAAAATTAAAAAGATGATTATAATGATGAGGAAATTAAGAATTAATTGATAGAAATTAATTTTATTTACAATTTAATTTTAAAGTTCAGTCAAATTTTTTCGCCAACAGCATTTCCCTGATAGCAAGAATTTCTGACGAAAAAGTTGGTGTCAAATATGTTGCCATTAACTTGTCGTCAATTTCTGAACTTACAACTGTTGGTGACAAGTTGGGGAGAAAATTGACAAAAATCTGTTGCCGGGACATATCGTCAAGTTGCTTGAGAAACTTGTCGTCATCATCTTGAGAGCAAAAAATTTCAGAGGAAGTTTTTGCTGACGTCAGTAAGCACAAATGAAACGAAGTTCACGTAAACCTGCTGCCGGAATTTGATGTAAAGCAACGCTAACAGTAAAGCAACAGTTGTACAATGGCCATCATTAATGCCTGGATTGGAATTGGTTACAACTTACTTATTTCACGCCCATGCATTAATGACGGCGATTGTACAAATAACTATTGACATGAACTTCACGTCGTGAAGTAAACGTTAACTTCCTGCAACTTCGCGTTAACTTTGAGCGAACCTTTCGGAAAATTCCGGCCGTAGATTTACGCTAACTTGATGCGTAACGAGGCTGAAGTTAGCAGACACTTGTCAATCTTTTGATTTTGCTTGACAAATAAACTTGGCATAGAAAATTATTTATAAAAATCTCATTTATAATTTTTTAAAGCTTCTAAAGATGAAATTTTTCAATAAAATTTTCTTGCTATAATTTGTTTGTTAAAAAAATTCTAAAAAATGATCCGATGTCTCTCAATTTCAATATCATGATGCGTAAGTTAAAGTCAAATTCTGGGAAATTTCAGCAAATGCAAAAGTTGACGTAAATCATTGAACATCAACTAGTTGATTGTCAACTCGTGCTTACTAGGACGATTTAGTGGCAAGTTAGCACCAACTGATCAGTTCATTTCGTAATAGTTGCTGTCAACTTTTAGTTATCCCCAGTACCCACACTGATCGAAGGCATTACTTTTATACGAATTCAATGCCCTCTTCCGATTAAAGTAAATCATCAAAAGAAACAGTAGGACTGATGTATTACTGGCGGTTACCAGACTACGTTACATGTAAATTGCAATTTAGTGTAGTATCAGTTATCTTTAATCTCTGCCCAGTGATACTAAATTTAGCTAAAAAATCTCATGTTACCATAAATATGTACCGGAGAAAATATTTCAATAATTTTCTTATTAGTATAAATCGCAATTATAATTATTGATATTAACGTTCATTGAAAATAAGAAAGGATGTTAATTAAAAAAAAAAAAAATAATAATAATTAAGCTCAATTATCAGTGTATTTTGTAACAGATGTTTATTCACCAAGAAATATGTGAAAAGTGTTTAATCACATTTTATTTATTAGTTTATACATAGGCAAGGTTTATTTATTATTTATATTTTTGTCGTTTTCCTACTTTAACTATCATACACGTATGTGTTTTTTCTTTCATTCCAATTGTCTATAAATAAGTAACTTTCCTTTTTTTATCAATATAGTTATTTACTTGCAAATTTTTATTTTTTTGTTATTCTAGTTTTGTTAATAAAAATAATTGTAATAATCATAATATAATAATAATAATAATAATAATAATAATAATAATAATAATAATAGTAATAATAATAAAATAATATGTAATAAATGTTTCCTTCGGCTAACATCTCTCAACTTAATTTAATATCTTAATTATTATCTTTAGTAATGATAGAAAAAATAAGTCTTTTAAATAATCACAAAACAGCCATTGAGGATTACAATTTATCATTTTTTTTCCTTATGCAACAGAGATAGCTTAATGAATGATAGAAATATATGAATAGTTTTTCTTATTTAAATAACTCTTAAGAAATAATAATAATAATAATAATAATTATGATAATGATAAAATTGAATGAAAAGTAAAAAAGGAAAAAAAAAATTCTGCGTTACATATTTTTTCGTTATGTAAACGATCAGTTCTTACGCAGATGTATTATCTATTATTTGTTCAATTGATTTGTAAACCATTATGCCCAAAACTTTTTCGGATTTCCTTTCTAAGAATAAAAAAAAATTATTAAAAAAATCTCATGTTCATACTCCATTTCAAAATTTCATGCCATTAATTGCCATAAAAACAACTTTAAAACTAAATACTAAATTTTAATATTAAAAAATAAACTATGCCTTAAAATACGTTACATACAATTTTTAAAAGAAGTGTGAGAATATAATAAAGTATAAAATCTTAAGAAATTAAATTGAAAATACCGTGCTAATTTGAATCAGTTAATTGTCTAAGAATCAGCTTTTATAATGGAAATATTGTTACACAGTGATTTTGATGATGCGTTTGTTACAATATTATAATTTAAATTTAGATTAAAAAATAATACATATAATCATAGTATTAAATAAAATAATCAATCATTTGATCCATTCAATTCACAGATGAAAATGCTTTACGAATTATAAATACACCCACAGTTCTGTCCATGTATAAATACATAATAAACCTATACATGTCGTTTTACACATTTTTCTGACTCTAAATTCAGATATTAATGCCTTCGCTTTTCTATACCACAATTAAATACCATTTTTTAATTAATTTTCATTTAAATTGTATAAACGATTGGCAACTCTTGATTAATTTTTTTTCTATTTCTTTCATCATCATTTTCATCACCGCTATTATCAGGTATCTAGAAAAATATAGAATTTTTTCTGTGTATTAAATAAAGTAAAACTCAATTCGCAGATAAAGATTGAATACTCATGTATGTGCATCAACATTTTGTTGATATTTAAATTATAAATTCAGATTTTTTTTTTGTTCTTCATTAATTTTTGGATTTGAGAAACGAGTTTGGCAATAAGCGTGCATAGATTTTATTAAAGAAAGTAATGAGAATAATCTATGCGTGTAAATTGAATTGTGCTTAATACTAAAGCGAAAAATATGAACTGATAAAATAGTAATAAATTCTTATCAACTTTTTGTTTCATTCGTCCATAAGTAGGACGGAGTTGAGATATATATCTTTTTTAAAGGAAGGACGTGTAGTGGAAAACCCGAGAATAGAATTGGGCAGAAAATTCACAGTAGTGAATGAGAATGAGGTGGAAAAGAAACCAAATGTAAGTCGTTTTAATAATATTTTTTCTTGTTTCTCGTGTCGTAAATCGGCGATATTTTCGTGAGGCATTCAAATAAGCGGATGCAACGCTTCTCTATCTAATCTATTTCAAGTACGTAGACGTGTCACACGCTTGAATCGCTTATGATTTATCATCCTCATTAATCGCACTTTCTATTTATCCTTGTACGATTTCATTTTTATACTCGTCAGCAACAGCAACGTCAGCATTAGCGGCAGTACTTGAATTATCGCCATCCATTTCTTGATAATTATTATCACCATTAACTGGAATTTTAGTAATTACTCGGCGATGTCACAATGGCGGTGGAATTGAAAATTCTCTGCGTACGTAAAAGAGAATATAAGGCTTGCACTTGGCAACAGACTCAGTGCTTGCTGGGCGTACGCTACTATCATTGAAATGAAACCACTGGCCATCGTGAACGGCAAAGGCAGTATAATGTCCGGTACCCGCACTAAAAATAATGCACGGTTATTGTTCTTCTTTTTTCACATTATTTTTAAATTCATTTGCATTTAAATTATATACACTTTCTATATAAATATTTTAAAAGTTAATTACTTCATTATTTGCTCTCTTGATGCAAGCTTATATAAATACAACAAGCTTTGACTGACCAGGATATTTATTTTTTATCGACATAAACTATTATTTCAATTATTAAAATATAAAAAATGTATATAAGTTTTTATGATTTTAAAATACAAACAAAATATATCAAGCATTCATGCATGATTAAACAAACATCATCCATAGAATAATAGTAAACGTTGTTCCTCTTTTCATGGAATGAAATATTACAATTTAACATTTTAGGTGTTCAATTATACTAAAAAATTTGAAAATAAATTATTGAAAAAAAAAAAAAAAAAATTAAATAACACGCTTTAATGGACAATAAAACTAAAAAGTATAGAAAATAATTATTAATATTTTGTTCTATAGTGAAAGAAATTCAATATCATTTGATGATTTTTTATAACTAAAATCTGCTTTTACAAAAAGTTACGAACAAAACATTTACAATAATTAATATCCCTATGGGAAAAGTCTGATAGGAATGACAAATACACGTATAAGATCCGATAAAATCTATGAGTTTCTATAGGTGCATTTGTCACTATTTTCATTTATTCTAAGAGAATTTAAGAGTTTTTTTTCAACAGGGATTAAGGTAGTACTACCGTTACCACAAGAGTCGAATTCCAAGACCTAACCTTATTTGATTAACGTAGTAGATTTTCTCATACTAAATCGCGTTGGAGAAAGAGAAACAGAGATAAATTTTGAATGTTTTTTAATAATAAATATTCTCATATTCTCGGAAACCATACTAATTGTTATTAAATATGTTCTAGATGTTATTTTCTCTAGTTGTCTTAATTTTATGAGAATCTGAACGTCCAGTTTTGTGAAATAAAATAAAGTCTGTGATTTCCCATAAGGATCAATGGTAAAAGCAAAAATATGTAAATATTAATATCTTTTTTTCAGTTCTCGGTAGGCCTCCAAAAATTTAAGTGGTTAATTGAGATAGTATTATGTACCTATATGCCAAGTTTCATCAAATTCTTAACGTCAATTCTAAAACCGGTAGTACTACCTTAAGCACTCTAAGCTTGTTTAAGTATTAATTAAATGAACTTTTTTTTAATGTATCAACAATCAATGAATCACATAAACAATATCAGCAATTTAAAAAAAAGGCATCAATGAAATGTCACCAGTTTAAAAATTACTGATTTAAAAATAAATAATCATTAATAATGTTCTTAATGAAAAAATAAATAATTGAAAAGTTTGATCATCTAAAATAACGTCGTACGAAAAATGAGGTTATTGTAAATTACGATCTTTAAAATTATTAGAGTCGTAAATATTGCCACTGCTGATATTACAAAT
The DNA here is from genome assembly GCA_000956155.1 of Cotesia vestalis. Lineage (NCBI taxonomy): Eukaryota > Metazoa > Arthropoda > Insecta > Hymenoptera > Braconidae > Cotesia > Cotesia vestalis. The sequence continues at coordinate 95,853 of JZSA01001952.1, read as the reverse complement.
AAATTTATCTGCTTATATGTTTAATGTATATTTTTTTTTTTAATTATTTCATACAAAATCATTGACAACTACATTACTGAAAATGAAATTAATAATTTAAATGAGTACTCACCCTGATCCATGATGAACAATAACGGCAGCTAGATCATAGAGATGGCTATTTTGTGCACCGATCTTAACGCCGGCAGATCCACACACGGTGAATGTTGACATATCAAGTGATTCCATCGGAAAATCAACTTGTGTATCCACCTTGGAGCGATACGAGTTGCACCACCTAAATCTTTTTATGTGAAGGCACAGCACCTGGAAGAGAAAAACGCTCAGATAATGTGCAAAGTAACATATTTTTATAAATATCAAGTTTTAATACATTGATAGAAGAGCTTGTTAAATTTTGTATCGCGTTTTAGTTGAAGAATAAAAATAAAAATAATTGTAGTAATTAATTAAAGAAAATAAAGTAAATATATAGATTATGACAACTAACGTTAGGCAGCCTGTGAATCCAGAACCTTTTGGTAGATCGTTGTTTTCCCATACAGTTATTACAGTAGTAAAGTTCACTGTCAGCAAGTTCCTCAACTTTGAAGAACCGAGAGAGACTGAATGTCAAACTGCACACTTCTTCTTGCTCTTTTGCTGCTGTTCTTCTCTGAAATTTATCCGGAATATCCAAAGAAAGATCTTGAAAAGGTTCATGGGTTTTTGAATCTGTTCGACAGTTCATGCAATGTACCTAAATTATGATAATAGAAGGCATTAATAAGAAATTTAAATGAGAAAAAATTATGTACATTTATACATCGTGTTCCAGATGCCATAAGGGCGTAGAAAAATTTTTTTTCGGGAATCGACGTAGTTTTGTCCGAAATGTGGAAAAATGCTAAAAAAAAATTTTATACGCCCTTATGGCTCCCGGGATCCACTTTTTTTTAAGTCCAAAAAAATTTTTAGTTTGAAGAAAAAATTTTTTTTGCATTTCTACACGTTTCATTCCAAAATACGTCGGTTCCCAAAAAACATTTTTAACTTCCCGCTAAGAAAATTGAAAATTTTAAAAAATCGGGAAGTTATTGGTTTCATCCCGTTTTTCGAAACTCGAGTTCTCATCAGATCTTGACGTTTTGAGGTCCTAGGAAGCTTCCCTGACTATTCCCGCGATGATGTCCGTATGTATGTATGTATGTATATATATATATATAACATAGAATTTGAAAAACTGCGTCGAATGCCGCTAACCGCGTGAAAATCGGTTAATTCATTCAAAAGTTATTGCGGTTTGAAAATTAAAATAATAGTGATTTATTAAACTCCTATCAAACTTTTAAGCTCAGAGAACTCAAAACTATACAAAAATTAGATTTTTGAGCTCGAAGAGCTCAAAAACATAATAAGTGCAATTTCGAGCGCTTAATTACGAAAGTAGCGGGAAGTTGCTGGGATGGCTTTCAGGGTCAACCGTTTTCCTAATTTTTTTTTTTCGGGAATCACTTATTTTTTATGAAACGTGCATAAATACAAAAAAATTTTTTTCTTCAAACTAAATATCTTTTTGGACTTAGAAAAAAAACAGAATTTTTATTATACGCCCTTGTGGTTCCTGGCTGCCATAAGGGCGTATAATTTTTATACTCCCTTATGGCATCTGAAATACGATATATTATCAAGATATCACTTAATTTACATACCACACTGAGTAAAGCGCCACCAAATACTGCAGTAACGATACTTTGTTTGCCACGAAGTCCTAGTGGTTCGTGACCAAGTCTTGGTAAAAGTTGCAATAACTCTGTGTGAAGTCTATCGAGCATATAAGTGAGAAATTCATGAGCATCTTGTTGTTGATAGCCTCTAAAACGTGGGACCACTTTCCAAATTACTAAAAAGAGACATTCTGGTGATATTGCTTGACCATTTGAACTACCTAAACTCAATCCTAGTAAAACCTATAAATTAAAAATCATTTAGTTTATTATTATTATTATTGTTATTATTATTAAAATATAATGAGAAACGAGCAGTAGAACTAAAAATACTGAAAAAATAATAACCAAAATGGGATACAAGTTTACTTTCCAAAGAAAAGTAAAAATTCGAGTACCTATGGTTGCTTTTAAAAAACTGTTAATCAAATGTTTTAAAGTGAATGTTGATATTGAACATCATTATTATGACTTGGTACATTACAGTAAATACTATAAGCATATAAATTTTAAGATCATAATGATACAAGTTGTATATTCAATAGATTAAATACATGTATATGGCCAAAATATAAATGAAGAAAGTTATTAATTAATGTTATTTATTAATTATCACAAGTATTTATTAATATTACGCATGTCATGTCTTGTAAAAAAAAAAAAGAATCTATAACTAAATTTCATGTACCATTAAAATTTATAAAAATTCAAATAAAATTTCGGCATTTATTATAATTTAGAAAAATTTTTACAAATATCTATGAGGATTAAAAATGGAATTTTAAAGCGATGGACAGTAAAAATTAAATTTCCACTTAGTTATTATTAAAAAAACAATAGGTGTTACCTTTCTAAGTTCTTCAGCAAGTAATGCATCGCTTAGTTCTTTAGCTCTACCGGGAGCAACAATCCGTCCTCTATGAGTTGGCGGTTCATCAAAGGCAATGCCCTCAAGACTCGGCATCTGCGTAAGGTACTCACAAAAATGGCTGATGTTATTAAATGATTGAAGTACAGCATTCATAAAACATGTATTGCCGAGATTTCTTAATCCAACAACTTTTTTCTCTTTGGTAGCCTTGGAACTTCGTCGTTTGGGAACTGGTCGATTATCACCGCTTGTTTCATCAAATGAATGAAGTCTCTTGCGAGTACGAGGTCGCAAATTTCTTACAACAACTTCGTTTTTCCATATCGCATCTGAATCAGTATCTCCATTTCCATTGTCTAATCCCGATGAGGACGATGAACTCCAATTTTCATCATTTTCTTTATGTTCAGCTTTGCGAAATGTATTTTGACGAATTTTTTCTATTTGTCCGGTTGATGTATCATTAACAACATATTCGTCACATGAATAGCTGAAATTTATCATTTTTAAATTTTAGTAAGTATACAAATAAATAAATTAATTAAAAATGAATATTTACCAAAATACAGATAAGTTTTCGCAGTCGATGCATACGCAGTGATGAGTATTTTTCTCATGATGTTGCAGTGCGTGGCCAGACATGTAACGCCCACAATGTACGTTCCCGCAGTGTAAGCATAGCCACGTACTTTTCTCCGTTCCACATACTGAATTTTATATTAAAAATTTTGTTTTAATTATAATCTAATTATCATTACCAGTGCATCAAATAATTATTGAAAATCTGAGCATATTAATCATTGTTAATGGATTAATTATAATTATTTGATCAGATTGTTGTATATGTATTCAATTATTAATTAATATTTATATTGATTCGAATTTCATTAACATTTAAGCAAATATTACGGTAACTATTAAATAATTTGTTTATTTAATACATGTCTTTGTACATTCAAATATAATCAAACTTAAAAGGGAATTTTTGTTAACATATTTTACTCAAAAATTATTTTTAAATTATAATAAATTTCCGGAAACAAAAATTTAATTTAATTTGAAATACATCAAATGTTTCAGCTGTCTGACTTGGAATTTTTTCAACATTTATTTACTCATATAATATTAAACTTTTCATCTTAATATCAACCCTACTTCATTCATCACATTTTGATCTAACACAACAGTTCAATTTTAAATAGTTTTTCATGTTTGTATAATACTCGAAATTTGAACGGAAAAAACCAGTTTACTTTTTGTGTAATCAATTTAATAGTTTTCTTGGTTTTTAGTAATAAAATTTAAGATTTTTATGGAGAAAAAAAATTAATAATGCAAGACAGCGTGACTTAAAGAGCAGTAAAAAGACCATTTTTTGATTGTTTTTCTGTAAGTAATCTACATGAACAAATACTACGACGATCAATAACTTCTGGGTTCTTTTATTTTGTACTTTCGTGTGTATTACTGGAAAAAACCGTCGCAAATTCTAAGGGAGTAAAGGAAGTAGACAGCAGTAAAAAAATAATAACAATGAGAAAGAAAAAGACACGTTTCCTTAAGTTTAACGTATAGTTTCGAGGTCGCTTAGAATCGTAAAATAAAAAAGAGAAAAGTTTAATTCAGAAATTGAAAATATTAGTTTTCTCATTAGTTCATTTTTTTCTTTTTTTTTTTTTTAAAAGAAGTACCATAAAAATGAACTGTGAATTTTTTCAATCTGTTTTGGACTCAAAAATTATTTCACAACAGATTGCAAGAAAACAAATTAAAGTCATAATTATTGAAAATGATAATTTGGAGTATAAATTAGAAATTTACGGTGAAAACTATGATGAGATAGATCTTGGATCAGCTGATTAGCGTTTTTTACTATTGATTTTACAATGAAAAGTGCGCGCGCAAGTGTACAATGAACGATAACTGTACCGAGGTCTTCTATGTAAATAGTAAATACGCATATGTATCCACAAATATATACATGTAAACAAATAATAAAACATGAGTTCAATATCTTTACATGTAACAAAAAAAATTTCAGACCTTAGCTTGCATAAGTCATAACTAACTTGGGCTTGGAAATAAAAAAGTAAGATCTCAGTAGACAACAACTAAACAATAAATTTCGTATGTTACATATTGAAATAAGAAATAATCCAATGGCATATAATAGAAAATATACCAAGAAAAAAAAAATATCCATAAAATGCCGTTGGATATTCGCTAAACGAGCGCACCAAGGCCAAAAGAGTAATGGCCTGTGAAGAAAGGGATAAGGTAAAGAAAAATGACTTTTTAATTTAAATCTAAAATCAATACATGCATAATAAATAAATAAATAATAGTTAAATTTATAGTATGTAGTAATTTCAATGGTTTTGTAAAAATGTATATATGAAAATAAAAAAAATTACCTGCACAAACGAAAGGTAAATTTTTTATGTCATTCCATTCAATATCATTACTCCCAAGTCTTACACTCTGTGCAAGATGCGGACACTCCATCTCTCAGAACACTATAAAAAACTTAATTTTAATATTTTATAACAAATGTTTTTATTTGGGCCCTGTTGTCATTAATTATAATTTTTGTTGAGCACACTTGACACTGTATTAAATATTAACCAGTGCGTCAATTTTAGTATGTATTTACCAGTAAATTGTTAATAATAAATTTTTTAAGTTAAATTCAGTGTGTAACTTTTTATCTATTGTGGCTGGGGTACACGCGTAAGTACACTAAGTACCCCATTTTACATATCATCACCCTTGTCACATATCAGAGGCCTGAACACGTTACTTTGCAACTGATGGATTTATGGATAGGTTTATTGGTGTGGTGATAAAAAAAATTAAATAAGAACTCAATGCGCAGCAGCAATGAGTCTAAATAACGCTTGCAAATTATGAAGATTAGCTAAAATAAAAAGAAAAAATGTAGAATTAAATGAAAAAATTTTTGATACTTTATTTTAAATGTTGAGATGTAATGAAAGATTACCAATGAGTACAGCTCGGCTTGACTCGGCGATGATTTAAATATAGTGTGAATTTTTTGTTTGTTCGTTGTTTTTTCTTTCCTTTGTTTTTTTTTTGTTTTTACAGACAATTAATTATGTGTATTAAATATCAAATTTTGTTGATTTTTTTTAATTCTTTCGATTAATAATGGCGGTCACAGATACACATTGAATGTAAAATTTTAAAAACGTTGTAGTAAATGTGTAGAGCCAGTGGATGGCAACAGCGACGATGATGTCGCCTCTTAGGGCTGATTCACGCCACGTATTGTTAGATAAATAAAATTCATCCAGTTAATTTAATTATTATTGTAGATTGACTAGACTTGAACTCACTACCTAAACTGATCACACAAATCGACATCGACCTCGTCTTGGGGTTTTACTGTATACTATTCGCATTTATTCACATTGTATATGTATAAGTACTTTTAAGTTTTGTGTGTGTGTGTATTCTATACGAGAGTACGATGCATACATAGGTATATGATAGCGTCGTCAGGTTGATTTAGGTATTGAAAGTTAGGTAAGGCAACACTTGCGCACTCTTACTGCGTGAGATGAAACTTTGTCTTTACACACTTAATAAATATTAAGGTATATTTATTATATTTTTAAATAAAAATGTTACAAGATATAAATTTTTTGTACGACATTAAAGTTTGCAGCTATTTGTTAATTTTTTAATTTTATTTAACAAATAAATCTTTTCTGAAAAACTATTTTTAAAAAATTGCATTTATAATTTTTTAAAATTTCTAAATGTCAATTTTTCTTCTCATTTATTTTTGTCATAATTTATTTGTTAAAAAATTATAAAAATTAATAAAAATCTGCTAAATTAATTCTCATTAAAGCTAACTGACACTTGACAATTTCTTAATTTTCTTTAACAAAATAATTGGTTCTAAAAAATTATTTTTAAAAAATTGCATTTTTAATTTATTAAAACTTCTACAAGACCATTTTTTTAATAATTTTTTTTTTTTACTATAATTTGTTTGTTAAAAAAAATTAAAACAATTGTGAAGCGACAGCTAAATTTGATGTCATATTTTTTTGTTAAAGGGTATATGAATGAAGTATAAAATAAATGAATGAAGTATAAATTATTTGGTCTCTCAAATTTGAGATTTATTAGAATACATCAAATCTGAAAGTTGGATGTTATTATTTTTTTTTTTTCAATTTATAAAATAAGCAAAAAATTAATTTCTTCGGTTGAATTGGTGCGCCGGTGGCTGGACAAGCTGAAGAACAGAGATGTTGCTGAATTCCAACATCTTCAACATTTCTTTAGTTTCAGGGTCGACTTCAATGACATCATGTTCGAGAGCTGAAACTTCTGGAACGTAGTTGTCTCTGCGTTCTCTCTCTTCTTCTTGAAGCTTGATTGAGATTCCACGGACTTGGCTGTGTCTCAACCTCTTCATTAAATGCGTAACGAACCTGTAAATTGAAAAAAATAAACATTAATTCATTTTCAAATATGTAAATTTACAATGTAACAATAAGATCGAAATTTCATTTAATTTTTTTTAATAAGTAAACGTCTAAAAAGAGAATTAAAAGTTTTTTTACATGTAAGATGAAATATTAAAATTTTATAAAGATATAAATTTTTTAAAACGAAAAAAACATAATGCTGATATTTGTTAAACTGAATACATTAATTTTCTACAAATGGATTATCTTAATTTGAATAAAGTTAATGAAAACTTTAGTTACAAATTATCAATACTTTAATTTATCGTGAGTTACTTTTTGACAAACATTAAAAAAGTATCTACCAGCCGAAGAATGAGAATATTTCGAAATGTTATACTTGAATCAACAGAAATTTGATTAATTGTTAATTTCGATCAACAAATTTATTAATACTAAAGCACTATTAGAATAAAATTGTACGAATAAAGTATTGAAAGTTCCCTGTGTAAGCTTTTTTCTCACTCACTTTTTATAATAATAATTGTTATGATTATTGTTAATGTTATTTAATTATTAGACAAATTCATCAAATAATTGTTATTTGATAATATCAATGTCATTTAAAAAAACCTCGTAAAAAGAAATAATGTGTTGTCGTCGTAAGAAATCATGTAGTTTTGGCATTATCTGCATGTTTGTTGCTGATATAAACAAATCAAATATTTAATTGAGTGACTTACCCAGCAATCTTATTTTTAAGAGGCTTGCTAGGAATGATAGCAATCTCCTCGCATATTCTCTTGTTGGTGTGGAAATCAAGAGTCAAGCGAGTGTAATACTTTTCGATGATGACCCTAGCGGCCTTTTTGATGGTCTTGGTACGTACGCGACCCTGAAAATATAAAAAAATATTAATTCAATTGCCAGAATATTATATCCATCAATGAATAATAGAACAGTAGAATCCACTTTTAACAATTTTTAACGTTATTCTAAAAATTTAAATCACATTGTCTTGTGAACGCTTAACCAATAAAACTAATTTGCACCCACGTCCACGAGTGTTGCGTGATGAAAAATTAATCCAATACATAAAAATGATAAACAAACACTAAATAATTTTTTAATTAACTGCTTGAATAATTATTACAAATTTAGAAAAGATTGCATTCAAAAAAGTGGATTAAAACACAAAATTAAAGAAAAATCTACCCACCATTATGGAGGCTTTGACGCAAAAGACGTTCTGGATATAATAATTTCAGGTTGAGCGCAACTCCAAGCTTCTTTATTGACTGAATAATAATTCCGAGTTTCGCACCAGCGCCATTTGATTTTCTTACCATCTAAGCATGTGAAAAAAAAATAATTTTGATATTTACTCAGAGATGTCTCTTGTAGTACTTTTTTTTAATGAATAATTTTACCGCGTGCATGCGCGCGAGGAGTATCTATAAATCCGACCATGCGCATTGAAAATAAAACATCTGACCTTAAGGGTGCTATTTAAATTTGTTAGTTCAATCAGTTTATACCCTTATAGGTTAACTTATTTTACAAATGAAAACAAACTCCTGTCAGTAACTTAACTTATGTCATAATCATACATCTAAGCATATTTATTTACCCGCTTCTGTTTTAAAAAAAATTTTTTTTTATTTTGTTTTTGCAAAAAAGTTTTATGAAATTGTTTAAATAATTTGTGAAAAAGGGAGAGAGAAACGAAGCAAATATTACACTGTTAGAAATGGACATGAATATTTACAAACACAGACACAAAAATAGTTACAGATAGAGATATCTTTTAACTCTCTTCATCAGATGGTATCTCGTGTTCAATAAAGAGAAACGTACAAAAATGGGTGAATGCGGGAGAGACTGAGTGAGATAATGCAAGAGCGTGGGAGATCCATCTATATATGTCTACAAGTACATATGTATATACATATATGTATGTAAAAGTACAGTCGTAGATGCTCGGGTATCGGGAGTTGAATATTATGGAGTACGGCGCGGGTAATGGTGGGGACAAGGGCAAAGAGGTTTGTTTATCGCTTAGTGAACGGCAAAAGAGAATTCGCTAGTCAGTCAGTGCGGTGCTTTCGTCCGTGTACGGTCGGGCGCGTGCTCTCTCTTTTTTCTTCATCTTATAACATACATCCTGTTTTTATATATTAGCCGACTCTGTATTCCGGTTTTTTAAAAATATAAACGGTTCACTTGAAACTTTCGCGTACGCGTTTTGTATACCTATAAATATCTTTAAATACTTGTATTAAATAAAAAATATATTGTCGTGTTAAAAAAATATAATTGTGTGTTAATATATACATGTATTGAAACTCCGATTCAAATGTGTGTCAATGACGCGCAAATATATTTGTCAAATTAATAAAATTAATAACAATAATAATAATAATTGCACGTAAATTATAAGGTACGTACGTTAAATTAATACGTGAATGAAATTATGGTGTAATGACAGGTTATTGTGATAATTATAATTTAAATCACAATTATTATTTTTGGAATTTGATGGTTATTTTCGGGCTGGCTAATTGCGTTAGGTGAGTATCATTTTATTTTACTATTTATTGAATACATCGTTATGTTATGATTTATGATGTAGAAATCATTGGACATCTGGCAATTTTTTTTATTCAACAAATAAAATAGTAATACCAAAATATATTCTAAAAATTGCACTCACAACTTTTTTTTTTTAATTTCTCCATGAAGAATTTTTATAAAAAATTGTTTGTTGAGAAAAGTTATATCAATTGTCAGATGTTTGCTGATGTCAGAATTATGATTGTGTTGATTAGTTTTTTATTAATATTTATTTTTATTTAATGTTACAGACCAAAAAAAATTAATGCCAAAACACTGTTGTCTTAAGTAATTCATTAAAATACTTATATGCAACAAAATATCAATAAAAATAACAACAACTAATAACAAATGTGTGGATACATACTATGACTTTACGGTAGTAATCGTGGGTTGTTTCCAAGAGTGACAGACTATGCTTGATGAGACAGCTGGGTCAGTGCACCGTGTAGCGATGTCAGTCTCTGCTTAGTTCACTCTTTTTTTTTTATTTTACTTCTATTCCATTTTCTCGCGTGTTACAATTGTGTCATACTCTACAATATAGTAGCATACTGTTTCTCTTCCGTCACACAATACGTAACTTGAACATTTTTATTTCTATAAATATTTTATTTTATTTATTAATTTTACATATACGTGAATACGTGCATTTATATATATCATTCATTATCGCAAGATATAAAGGAGCATATGTGCTGGTAATTCATCAGATAGATCCGAGATTACTCATAAATCATGATTCATTATGTCATGATTGATGTAGCATAGGAGTATAGGTTCTGTGTCCTTGGTGTTGACTTTTTAGTTTTTTTTTATTCCTCGACTCAATTTGATGTAAATCTTATCCTTTGTACATTGATTTTTTATTGTATTACTAAACGCTGGTAGTAGTTATATTATTTATTTATTTATGATAGTAGGAAATTTCATCATATCATATAGAATATTAATATTATTTCAAGTTGTTTTGTATATTCCAGCATTTGTTTCAAGTGTAGAAATACCTAAGCGCGGATAAGATTATTTATTTGCGGTAAAATGAAACTGCAATGTTAACGGAAGAGGAATCAGATAATAAAGCCAAAAGCTCTAGTTGTTGGGAAAAATCTTGGTCGCTTTTGCGGTTGACTACTCTGTTCCTTTACGTTTATTTTAGTGTATTTTTATTATTTTTTTTTCTTCTTTTTCTAGCTTCTTCCATTCGGGATATACCTTCGCCTTTTACTGTTAGTAGTTCTTCGTTCGACAGTCAGCTGACCACACTCGAGATCCGGCGACTTTCACCTTCCGTCACAGTCTGATGGTATAGATATAGGAATAAATAGAGGAAAAGATACATTTTATTTTATGCATTAGTAGGTCGCTTAACTTAAAAAATTTACGTTCAGGTTTCAAGTAATCAGAGTAACTTTGTGATAAAGATTTTTTTATGATATAATACTTTTACTCCAAATGTTTGGGTGCTATCGATCGGATTATTTTCTTAACATTTACTTAACACGTTATTTGATAACTTTTGTACTTAGTGAAATATTTAATATATATTGGGCACCTATGTTTTTGTGTTGAAAAATATCATAACATAACTGTTCATGTTTAACAATTTTTTTTTCATCACTTAATGTTGTGAGGAATGAAGTGAAATTTATGATTTGGGACAATGACTACGTATTTTCAACCTTCTAAGTATCTTCTATTAAAAATATATATGACTTATTTTTTTACTCCAAAGTTATCTATTATTACATGACTTCTCATGATATAGCTTTGGCTGTTACTGACATGAAAAGCTGTAATTAAAAAAACTTTCAATAATTACGGTAACTAATAAAATAAATTAAATTTTCTATCATTTCTTTTTCATATAATCAGTATTGACACTACGAGTTGCAATGTCCGTTGAGCCAACCGAAATTAGTCAATTTCAAACTAATGCGACTGTTACCAGACAGGAACTGATCGTTTTCTTTCCGCTGAAGAAATTTGCAGCCCTGTTTTCGATCCTGTTAGAGAATCTTTTGTTTATTTCAAATCTTTATAGTTGTCATTTTTTATTCGATATTAGTCTGAAATTCTCTAGTTTTGTTTGGCTCCTCACTTTGCTCGGGAAGGCAACTTTAACCTCATCTTTTTTCATCTTTAGTCACACAATATACTATTACACCACACATGTGTCAATGTTTTGTTTCTTTTAAATCACTGTCTGATAATGTAGTATTTACTGACTTTATTAACTGTACTCGAAGGAAATCCTTAGATCTGGAAAAGAGCTTTTATGCTCGACTGAGTGAACAGCTGAACCTAAAATGTACATCAGCTCTCCTGAATCATATTCATAGTTTTTTTCTTTTTCTAGGTTATTACCAATAACACTGAAGTTGACAGACATTAAAAATTTTTTTAGAATTTTGTAGCAATTAAATTATTAAAAAAAAATTTAATTAAAAAGTTTCACATTTGAAATTTAATAAAAATTACAAGTGGAAATTTTTATAAGCATTTTTTTAATTATAATAGATTTGTTAAAAAAATTTTTAAAATTGACAGCTGACCGCTAACTTCAGTATTATTATTACTATATTAATCAACTGGTTGTACTCTCTTAGTCACCAATTTATACTCATTCTATTCTTTTTTTTTCTATTCAATGACCATACTCTACTAAAAACATTTATCAAAAGAAAAAAAAATTTTTGGTGTTTTTTAACTATCTCAAAATAAAGTTACTGATTCTTTTGTCAAATAAAAAAATGTAATATTGACGAAAACTCGATAGTAAATTTCGTAAGAGTTTACTTATTAGATTCCATAGTTGATTAATTAAAGAAGCTTTTTTTGATTTATTATTTATTAATATATAGAAACAGTTTTGAAGAACAAAATTACGTTGAATATTTTTTGTTGCCTACTGTACATTTTAACAAAATTGTTTTTGGTTGAATTTTTTAGCTTCCGTCATTATCATTACAATTGCGATCACGTATATATTATTCATTTGATGACCGCAATGCACGTCAATATTATTTTTTAACTAATTTTTTTTTTTTTATAGCTGGCGGATAAAGTTAGTTTCGTTGGAACAATCACAGTGGATAATCGAATAATTACAATTACAATTTACTGTTGTTATTGCTAAAATTATTATCTCTACAGACTAATTGCTATCTGAGTGTAAATAATTAATTAATAATCATAAAATGAAATTTTACTTTTAATAACGTTAATTTTATTGTTCATAAAATTGCATGATTAAATTTATACGTTCATACATTTAATTATATTTCTTCGATATAGATCTATAATTACATCAATACAATGAATAGGAGTATAACTACTGTATTAAAAGAATGACTAGAAATCGGTTATACATATCTTTTTGCGTTATGAAATTAATTAAAGCTATTGTTAGAATATAATTTTTAATATTGACTACTGTAGTTGTCTCATTGCAAAATATAGTAAATGCACAACTTTCAAATCTGATTTTTTTCTTCAAAAATTTTTTAGAATATTTCTTCTAATACTTACAAGTCAGATTTTTTATCACGCAACAGTGTATGTTTAAAACTCCAAATTAGACAAAAAAAATTATTGAAATATTGCGCAGACAACGATTTTGCAGTTCAGGAATTAGTTGATATTGAACGTTTAATTTATCAATTATTTGATAAAATAATATCAATATCGATGTCAAGATCTGCCTGGATTATGATAAGTAAATTAACAAATAGCTTCATTTAAAAATTGTTAAAATCATTTTAATCAAATCGACCAATTTTTGGGAAGAAAATACATTATTGATAGTTACTGAGAGTATATATGTTCTTGTCAAGAAATTTTCTTAAGACAAGTATTTTTTTTTGTTAATGTAATGCAAGTGAGACTATAGAAATGTGAGAGTGTTGGGTTTAGGTGTCATGAACTTTAGGAAACGAAATATTTTTTGAAATTTTGGTTTACAGATTTTATAATATACAATAAAACAATAAACCGTTATTACAAGGAAAAAGTTATGGTATCTGCAAGGTTTACATTTATATGTGGTAAATAGCTCAACCCAATATTAAATAAAAGCAATAATTTCTTATAAGACGAAGTATATTCTTAAGAATCCAGCTGAGAAAATAGTAAGAACTCATGAAAGAAAAAAACCTGACAGGGGTTCTACTAATTTTTCAGACGGTGATTACACACAAAGTTACTCATAAATCGATTTGTCGTACTTTAAAAAATGAAGGATCGTAATCTGGAGATAGAAAAGAATAAATACAGAAGCTAAAATTTTAGCAGACACATTTAAAATTTAACATCAAATTACTACAGTTATAGCTTTAAAAGTAAAGAAATAAAGCTAAGGAAAAAATGATTAATGAAGCATAAATACTGAAATGAGAACTAATCATTTTTAAATTTGATTACACTGGAAGAAATAGCGAGTTTTAATTAATTATGATAAATTGCAATTTAATTATAGAAATAAATGACTTTAAAATATCTTAATACATAATTATGATATCAAGTGAATATAACTGAATTATTATTGTGTTTTTACTTATCATCAGTACAATAACAAATATTAACATATAAATGAATGCTATTATTGGAAATGGTACTACTGTGATATTTCTTTTTAAAGATAAAAATGCATATATTCTACTAATAGAATATCCGTACGGTATAATTAAATTATAGCGTATGTCATAATATAATTATTCATGTGTCAAAATATTTGTAGCCATGGTTGTGTTTTTAGTGATTTGATCTAATCGTTTAGAAAACACATATACATTATGTATTATTCAGTAATTTATGTACAATCTATATTTGTGTTTATTTACTTATAAATATTGTCGTTTATTATTATAGTCAAATTCTAGTATTGTATCAGAAATCATAAACGATATTTTGAATAACAAACAAAATTGACGTTTTTAATAAATGTAGAAAAACCATTGAATTTCAGTGAATAATATTATATGTAAGTGGATTTTATTAAAATAATGTATTTTGATCCAATTGTGTATTTATTTAATGAGCTAAATATATTTCCCGTACAACAAGCTGTCATGCCGACTGTATATTAATTTAATTTAACGCTGACATGATTATCAATATTAGCAGAACAGCTTGTTTGACGTATTGACTCAAGTAAATATTAAATTAATGCCAGAACTATTGGTAAATTTAGTGAAGTAGCGGTGAATTAGTGACTAATTTTTCCATCCACCTATTTTAATATTCAACTAATATGTTCATTATTTTTTAATAATTGGCCACCTTTCGGTACAAATAATATGACCCCAACTTCTGAAAAGTGCTTTTTTATTTCCATCTCAGGATAAATAATGATAAAATATATTTGTTTTTGATTAATTCTTTAAAAAATTTTTACTGTAGCTAAGATTGTTATTTAAGCGATAAACTATTAACAATATTAAACCAATTAATGACATAGAAATGATTTTTTTATCTTGTGTTTATAATCATGCATGAAATATTTAATTTAATGCTTGAGTTATTGTAAGTTAATTTATTACATGACTATTTTAAGAATCAAAAAAAATCTAGGAGTAAAAAATGTTAAGAACAATCTGAAACATTCGCCGATATTGAATCAGGAATTGTTTGTTTTGACAAAAGCTTGTTACAGAAAGAAGAAAAGAATTTTTTAATTAACAGAGAAGCGCTGCAAATTTTTTTTTACACCAATATAAATTCTCAGGTTAATTTAAATATGTGTGTTCATTTTTAAGTAAAAAAAAACTATTTCGTTTAAGATAGGATTCGATCTCGAGTCGCCTGATGATCAAAAGCACATGGCTGCAAATTAGTTAATACTTTGCTAGAGCGTTCCTAGTACGTTAATAAACTCTCTCTAACGAATATATTGCTGTTCTCACTAAATGACTTTCGACTCTCAATTCCAATAACCTTTACAGAAGACCGAAAAATAATAAAGTTTTCATTAACTTTTAGTTACATAATAGATTAGGTATAAAAATAATATATTCATTTAGAATAATAATTTTAACTTCCCGCGAAGAAAATTGAAAATTTTCCAATCAAGGGAAGTTATTGATTTCGGTCCGATTTTCGAAAGTCGAGTTTTCATCGGATATTCACGTTTTAAGGTCTTAGAAAAGCATTCTGACTATTCCTGCCGAGATGTCCGGCCGTGTGTGTGTGTGTGTGTGTGTGTAAATAAATTTTTGTCGTACGGTTTCTTGTGTGTGTGTGTGTGTGTGTGTGTGTGTGTGTGTGTGTGTGTGTGTGTTTGTGTGTCAATCAGTCGAGCTGTTCCAAAAAAATTCAAAAGATATAAATCGAAAAAAAAAAAAAATTTTTTTTCAAGTTTTTCACAAATAATTTCTAAAAAATTTAGCCAATCAATTCCACGCCTAAAAACTGCGTCGAATGACACCAAGTAAATCAAAATTAAACTGGGCTAAAAAATTATAGCCATTTAAAAATCTGTAAAAAATCATTTTTTTTATTTATCTTTTGAATTTTGGAGCTCGAAGAGCTAGAAAATCATTTAATTGGAAGATTTACGAGTTTAAAAAAAGCTAGAAGTTCCAGGGATGGCCTGCAGGTCAACCGTTTTTCAGATTTTTTTATATTGCTTATTTTCATTAAAGTAATGGGAATTTATTGAACAAATTGAAAATGATGTTAAAGTTTATATTTCATTATTGCGTACATTCTCGGTTGTATTGTCTCATTATAATTATTTCTACCTCATGGGTATCCGGAGTTATTTTTATTAGTGTAATATATTTCATTTTGTTGCATATACAATAGACTTTATTTCATTAACATTTTACAAATTATAATACCATACTAATTATTTTAATATGTTGTTGTATTGTCTTATGAATCTATATTATTAAAACTCTAGTTGTCATTCCGACACTTTTGGATTTTTATTGTATTTATGTCCGTGGAAATTGATAAAATAAAATAAAATCTCGAAAAGCAAAGTTTTAATGAGAGCTAAAAAAATTTATAAAATAAAATATGAACATATCTGTAGTAGTTAAAAAGTTACAAAGTCCTGAACTCAAAGTCACTTTTGATGTTGTCATGCATAATATAAAAAAAAATGTGATGAAGTAATATCAACTTTTTATCGATAAATTTTCTAATATATTAAAGATACTCATCATGTGTTGAACGTATGCGGTTTAATAACTATATATTAACTTATTCTTATAAAAGTAAAAGTAAACACTCACTTCTACTCATTTATTTTTTTTATTTAGAGAGCACTGGTTGTATAATATGTCCTAATGGATCAAAGATATATAGAATCACTTACAAATTCAAGTTTTGATTCTTTCTTCTCTTACTCTTCTTCAATAAATATATACTATCACACGAACTCCTATTTTTTAATTTTTAGTTAAGATGACAAGGTTCTGGATGAATGATTCGTGAAGTCAGAGGACCGGTTGTTTTCAAAATAATTTTCTTGGATCAATAATATTAGAATTATTGTATACAAAACGATATTAAGGTAGGACAAAGCGATAATAGGTTGGAAAGAAATGTAATCTTGATACATTGAAAGTAGTGTACAACCTTAAATGTTCTGTGTTATTATACAGACGCGTGAGGGACATTTCCTTTACAAGAAGTTAAAAAATTGATATTAAATTGACACCACAGTGATATAATTTTTTAATTACTGTAATTCTGAAATTATAGAACTATTGAGATACAATTTTAGTTTTACGAATAGTTTAATTTTCAAACCATCGATTCGAGCTCGATGTGTCACAATTAGGAGATTCCAACTGTATGGACATATCAGGCCAATCGAAAAATTTTTCCACTGGTCGGTATATCCGTTTGTAATTTTTACAGTAACTAACAAACAAGCTGGTGAAAAAAAAGCATCCATAATTAAAAGAACTAAACATGACTTAGTAGCAAACAAAATTAACTTAAATCTTGACATGGTAAATTTTTTTTTAGGATTAAGTAGTAGTTTTAAATGGTGATTGCTTGTGTTCTCACAAGAATGTTCACTCAATCGTTTCTTCCCAGTCGATTAGAAGTTTTGCAGTTCTATTCATGCCCCTTTGGCTTTTCTTTAGTGTTTTCAAGCAGCATCTTTCTCGTTCTTTCTTACACACTATTTTTACTCTTTCAACCTTTTTTTATTTTCTTAAACTATACTACTACTACTACTACTACTAGTACTACTACTACTATTATTATTACTATTACTATAGTATACTAGTGAGCTGTATCGTTCTAAAAGTCAAAAGTTTATTTACAATTCTTATTCAACTTTCGGTGGTTTTCTGCTGTGTATTTTCACCAAGATCGATCTTTTAAATTTTTCTTTTCTTTGTAAGCAGAAAAACTTTGCAGTGGGAATTTTATATCAGGTTTTCTCATGGTTAACAGTGGAAGTAGTAGCAGCCTGTAAAAGAAAGAATGATAGAAAGAGAAAAACTTAAGAAGAAGAAGAAAAAGGAGAAATGAAAGAGTTAGGATAGTTAAATTAAAGTTAAGAAAGAACGCGAAAGGTATGAATAATGCTCGATTTAAAGTTTGATTGGAATTGCTGTCGGACACGCAATAGAATCTTTGATTTTACTTTCTATTTATTGCTCTCCTCTTATTTGATTCTACTATTTTTGAGAATATTCAGTGTTTACAAAAAAAGTTTATAGAAGAGGAGCTGGATCGGAAAAATGTCGTGGGTATAAAGTGATAAGTTGAAGAGATTACTCGTGTATGTAAACAACAGTCAAGAGCGAAAGAAACTTCATCTATGAAAATTCCATCAGAATTTCTTTTTTCGTTGATAGTAAATTCGGAGATTTTTATAGAATAAAAATAAAAAAAATTAGAAAAACGGTTGATTCTAAGACCACCCCTGCAACTTCCCGCTAATTTGTTACCTAAGCACTCAAAAATGCACATTACTTTTTTGAGCTCTTTGAGCTCAAAATAGATATTTATGTCATAAGGCCGTGAAGTGGCGGTTTTCTGACAACGATGATAATTCGATATAATCTTAAGGTTTGTGGCGTAAGAAACGAGCGTAATTTTAACGTCCGAGGCGTAGCCGAGGTACACTAGAATGTGACTTTTTTTTTTTACAATCTCTCTTAATTTTGTCTGCGTGTACTCGAAAAGTTCGTAAAAATAAGGAGGGGGTAAAACTTCACAGCCTAGGCCGTGAAAAAAAGACGGTATGGTAAAGTCTCTAGAAAAAAGTCCCTTTACGGTCGCCATCCAGCGCTCAAAAGTTGAACTTTTGGAGCGAGTATAACAAAAATATAATTTTCGTGTCATTTTGAGCTTTCCAAGCTTAAAAGTCTGATAGAAGTTTAATACAACACTACTTTTTGAATTTTCAAACCGCACTTACTTTTGAATGAATGGACCGATTGATGTCATCGCAGGAATGGTCAGGGAAGCTTCCTAAGACCTTAAAACGTGGAGATCTAATAAAAACTCGATTCTCGAAAATCGGGGTGAAACCAGTAACTTCTCTATTTTTTTGAAAATTTTCTATTTTCTTAGCGGGAAGTTGAAAAGAATAGGAGACTGTAATACTGGCGGTCATCTGACTAAGTCATAATTTAGAATAATATCTGCAGTTAAATTTCTATGTCAAAGAATATCAACAGATTCGGTAGAATCTGGCGCCAAGTTCCGTTCTCAAGCCAGACTACCGAGTGTGTATATACCGTAAGCAGAACAGTTTTTTGAGGTTACAAATTTTTTTTCAAATTTGATTTGATTTTTTTTTTATATGATATTTTATAATAGTAGTTCGTGCTTTTTATTACGCGTATTACTTGATTATTATCAATTATCTTTATAATTTCTATTTAAAATGATTAAAAATCATCAGCACAAACTATAGCGACCCAGATTTTTAGATTTTAACTTTTTTCTTATGTAAAAAGCGGACGGCCAGAGACTAAATAATATAAGGATGCATGCTAATCTTACAATAGATGAGAAACTACAGTGAAAAAAAGATATTTGACAGCTTGCAATTACACACGCCAGGCGGCGCAAGAATAACTTTTACATGAACTATAGCTTGAAGGGGATAGTTTGCCACCGGGAATGCATTGAATTAAAATTGTCAATTTTTATCATAATTACAAAAAATACTGAAATCCGAACAAAAACAGTTTCACTGTAAAAAAAATCGCGCCAAGTCCACGTTCATAAGACTATTAAGAAAAAAAAAATTTTATTTCTTTACAAAAAAATATAAAATGAAAAATGAGAAAATCCAAGTAACCGATATGGTTGCATATGATTTTCGGAAATTAAAAAAAATTTGTTTGCAAATTTAAAAATTACAAGAAACAATTTTGGAACGTACTTGGTGTGCGTCATTGTGTACTTCAATTTATTTTAAAAGTCCTAGTAGATAGATTTTAGAAATTTCAAAAAAATAAAATATTTCGTAACCACGCACACTAAATACGTTCCAAAATTGTTTCTTTTAATTTTTAAATTTACAAAAAAATTTTTTTTAATTTCCGAAAATCATATGCAACCATATCGGTTACTTGGATTTTTTAATTTTTCATTTTATATTTTTTTGTAAAGAAATAAAATTTTTTTTTTCTTAATAGTCTTATGAACGTGGACTTGGCGCGATTTTTTTACAGTGAAACTGTTTTTGTTCGGATTGACAATATTTCAAATTGCAGTCGATGAAAACCACTGTGCCCGGGCTCGCGCGCGCCACCAACCTCAGTTACTGTTGCTTTGTGATCGACCGCGTGATTATAGGTAAACAATTAATTTTTTTTTTTCATTAATTTTTTATGATGCTTTAAAAACTGCGTCGAATGCTGCCAAGCATGAAAAATGGTTTATTCATTCAAAAGTTGTTGCGGTTTGAAAATTCAAAAAATTGTGTTCTATCAAACTTCCATCAGAGTTTTGAGCTCAAAGAGCTCAAAATGATACAAAAATCATATTTTTAGCTCGAAGAGCTCAAAAACGTCATGTGTAATTTTGAGCGCTTTACAAAATGAGCGAGAAGTTGCAGGGATGGCGTTTAGGGTCAACCGTCATCTTAATTTTTTTATTCCAAAAAGTCAT
This sequence comes from Cotesia vestalis, assembly GCA_000956155.1. NCBI lineage: Eukaryota > Metazoa > Arthropoda > Insecta > Hymenoptera > Braconidae > Cotesia > Cotesia vestalis. The sequence continues at coordinate 75,121 of JZSA01001952.1, read as the reverse complement.
AGTGCATGTATGCATAATATATTATATTTTATAGTATTCGTTAAAGAATAAAACCACTTCTTTATCAATGTTAGACATTTTTTAGTTGTTTCGTAATCTTTCTCAAGTTTCGCCGTTAAAAAACTCTCTGCAATTATACTTTACATAATTATTGCATGTTTTTTTATTATTTCTCTTTTTCGTACACTTTATATTTCAATTCGAAGTATTTTTCATGGAATAACAGTATAAAACAAAAAATATATGAAAATGCACAAATTAATAAAAATACTCAGTGTTGGTAAGCGTGGTCATTTTAAGCAAAAAATGTAAATAGAAACGTTCAATGTATAGTCGAAATTGTTGAGATTGTTTGGCCTGCTTCATTGATAATATTCACTATTAATGGTTTAAAAATCATCAATACGTTGAATGTACAACAAGTATATTTGTTACATTGAACAGCTTTTACCGTAAACCCACACATAGCTCTCTATATTAGTTGCCACATACTAATTATCGGATTAGTATCGAAACTTTTTTAACGTTAAAATTAAACGAACCGAGTAGTATCATATCAATAAATGTGAATTAAAATAATTAAATTTAGTAATTATTGACAAAGTCTAAATTATTTATCAACTGATTTTCAATTAAACATTAATTCGTTTGTTTTTTCAGTTGATAATTCTCAATAAAAAACAAACAATATAAAAATACAAGCTTTGTATTAACTTAGTGTGTTTTAAAAACTTGTAAATTTCGACTCAGGTTATTTGATCCTTTTTACCTCAAAAGTTGCAGTAAAGGGCGTTTTTTTTTTTTTTAATTTTTTATTTTTATTAATTTCTCTAAACGTTTAATACCACCAAAAAACCCAGTATCCATGTACGTACACTTTTACAATCTACATATCAAAAATTTCTTACATTTTGAATGCGTTTTTGTGAATACGTGTTACATATTGCAAAGTAAAAGTTATAATATCAACCTGTTGTCTGAATAATAGTTAACTTTTATGGTTACTTCGTAATTGAAATTTCTTTTGTCTACTACAACAGTTTTACACTTTGGTAATTGGAAACTATATATGTTTTCCCATTCCGTCGATCGAAGCATTTACTTCAATCACTTAACTTTCCTTGTAATGAATTTCAAACTTCATATAAGTTTTCAAGACAATTTGGTTTCGATTACACAAACTTTCAAACAGTTAGCACGTAAAGTAAAATGTATAAGTACGGTAAAAACGAATTGAATGAGAAAATAAATGATAAATTCATATTCCTATTTTATAAAAATATATAATATTGAAGCATTCATCAGTGGGTGTCCACTCAATGCTCCTAGATCGCTTAATTATTTCAATTCAGCTACAGTGTTTAATGTATCTAATGTAGATACAAAAGCAATTTTTTTTTTATGTGAAAATGAATAAAAGAACAAAAAAATAGAGATAAATGTCTAAAAAATTTGGCAGAAATAACATCTACAATATACGCAGTCAATTAATTAAAAATCGTTAACTCAAAGTCTCATCCACAATTAACAAGTAATAATGTCTGACAATTTAATTTTCTTTTTCCTCATATTTTTCATATTTGTGGACGAGCAAAATCAGAGACTGGTGGGAGTAGAGAATTAGACACCCACTAGGATTAATGGAATAATATTTTGTTCTTCTATCCATGAAAAAATGAGAATAAAATAAAAAGTGGTGTATTAAAATAAATATGAATACAAAATTTAAAAGTCTCTTTTACATTCGATTTAAACCCTTTACGAAAATCGTTTGATGTATCGATCAATATTATTTGACTTTACATTAATGACATTAAAGAAAAAAAAATTTTTTTTTGATATTACAGAAATAGAGTTCATCATAATGGAAAGAAACATCTAATAGCGTAGCAAAAATGACACACAATGGAATATAGCTTATTATTTAAAACATTTAAAGTGAATTAAGGATAAATTACAACTTCACCGTAAACCTTAAGTGTGTTGTTTTAACACACATGAAGTGTGTACGATTTTTAAGGCCGTAAACGAATTAATTTTTTGTTATCACTTTTTTTAGGTTTTATGGTGTGTTAAAAGCTATAGTTTGCTTTCGGCGTCAAAGCATAGTGTACACTTGATGCGTAATAAAATAACAGCATTGATTTTGAAGTAAATTTATACACTGATAAAAAAACTATCTCCATTCAAGAAAGATATTCCGAGAAATTGATCCAAGAAAATTATTTTGAAGAAAACTAGTTGTCTTACTTGAAGAAATTCTTGTCTTGAATTCATTTTTCTTGAATTGAGAGGTCTAATTCGATCGATACAAGTGAATTCTTTATTCAAAAACGATTCTCTTCAATAAAGAACAATTTTATTTCATTTCAAGAATTATTGATTGTTGATTCAAGAACAATATTTAACTTGCCACTAAGAAAATTGAAAATTTTCAAATATCAGGAAGTTATTGGTTTTACCCCGGTATTCGAAAATCGAGTTTTCATCAGATCTTGAATTACTTTTAAATGGCTCAATCGATCGATTCTAAGAACTACACTGAAAAAAAAGTTTTCTACTCGGCAGCATCTACTGTATAGTAACTAGATAGTAACGAGTGGATCGTTGCGAGTACAATCCGTACAGCTATGAGTAGCAGTCTGGATACTGACCGTCACGATCTATTCGGTGCCATTTACGAAACTATCGCTGCCGTTAGTATACAGTTTTCCTAATCTCACTTTTCTCTAGATAGCAATGTGTGGATACTGACAGTAGTGATACTGTACAGTGCGGAGCAGAAAACTTTTTTTTCAGTGTAATCAGCTCTTAACATCGAAAAACCACTTCGATTGTGAAAGAAAACCAAAAAAGTGTTTTTTTGGAATTACTCCGAAATTCTTAGTTCGATCAATTCAAACTTGAAGATTCTTTATGGGGCTTGAAAAACTGCGTCGAATGCTTTCAACTGCGTGAAAATCAGTTGATTTATTCAAAAGTTATTGCGATTTGAAAATTCAAAAAATAGAGTTTTATCAAACTTTTACCAGACTTTTGAGCTCGAAGAGCTCAAAAACGTGATAAGTGCAATTTTAAACGTCTAATTATTGAATTGGCGGGAAGTTACAGGGATGGCCTTCAAGATTAACCGTTTTCCTAATTTTATTTATTTATAATGTTACAAGTTCAAGTCAGAAAAAAACTTCGAAGTAAAAAAATTTATATTTCTCTATATGCCGAAAAATATTTATTAATACAGAGAATAGCAAAAATACAAAAATTTATATACTTAAAACAAGTAAAATAATATCTTAATTCAAGAGTCGCCCAATACTTGGAACAAGTCGGTAACATCTTGAACCAATGTTACCGTCTATCTTAATCCAAGAGAAAGAAATTTTTGGGCTAAGTTGTATATATCTTATTTTAAAACAACCAATTTTCTTGATTCAAGAATCAATTTCTTATGTTAAGAGAATTGAATTACTTAAATCAAGAATGATATTTTGAAAAAAAAAATTTTTCTTGAATCAAGTCATTTTTTCTATCAGTTCAGTATTCTAATTGTAAAAGTATAAATTACAATTTAGTTCAATAAACATTTTAACAAAAACATTTTTATTTTTAATGAGGATATTTTTCAATATTCAACATTGAAATTGGTTATAACAACTACACAGTATAACAGTCGACTCAAATCAAACCGTGATAAGTGTTTTTTTTTTTTTTTTTTTTTTTTTTTTTTTTTTTTTTTTTTTTTTTTTTTTTTAGTTGAAAACATCATTCTATAGAAAATAATTTTATCTGTGTATTATTTAAATTCCCGTTGCCTCTTTTTCTGTTTAACAATTTATTCAAATGAATTATTCAATGAAGAATATTTTAAAACTAAAAATAATAAATTGATAGGATTATTTCTTTTATGTTTCAGATAAAAATTTCAAGAAAGGAAAAATCTCAGTGTAGCTTAAATGAAAATATTCTCAATCGAAATCAAGCGTATCGAAGTAAACACAAAGAGAGAATTGGAAACAATCTTTGCGTCAAAGACATAAAGAACAAAAATAAACAGGCATTGCGTAAGTCAATTTCTAACCGGATGACTCAGAGATCCTATAAAATCTAGTCACGTGCAGACGATCCTCAGTTTGTAAAAGCGAAAATAGTAAAGCTTCAGCCTAGCTCGAATCTTAGCGTGTGTCCAAGGCTGTTACCGAGTGGTTGTAGAGAATAGCAACGATAAAGGATTTTCCAGTAGAATGAGTTCTGAAGTGGCGATCCTGGGGCTTCTGTTGCTCGCTGCTATTGTTAAGGCAAATCGTGAGCTTGATACCAGCAGGCCCGCAGAGACCAAAATTGTACGACCTCGAGTTATCTACCATAATCACTTCGCTATTCACGTACCCGATGGACCGGAGGCTGCAGCTGCGATAGCTGGTAAACATGAATTTGATATCGTAGGCCAGGTAAGTTTTCGTCCTAAATATTTATGTGTTTATCTACAACTTTATTTACTGTCATCATTAATTTGTTAAATATATCGGGTAGAACTAATCGTATAGCTTAGCCACTCCAATATTTGTGAGCATTTTCAACATTATTTTGATTTAGGAGAATCATAAAGAATTTTGATATTGTTATACCATTAAAAGTATGTACAGTGAGAAAAAAAAGTGCCATTTGGCAGCTGAAATTGAAGTAGATTTTTTATTCAGATAAAATCACAACACTAACCATATAAACACTAATGCATAGCAATTGAGAAAATATACATGTATAAATTTATGTAACAAAACGTGATAAATGTAAAAACGAATGCAAAAGTAAAATTTCATCAAATGGATCGTAAAAATACAAAATTTTTAATTTTCTTCAAATATGTGGATAGGTGAATACCAGTCTATTCAATAAGCTTTAGGACACAATTTACAGGAATTCAACAAGTTATCAAATTCAATATTCATTACGCCAAGAACCAGTAAAACTGACAATTTTTGCAAATTTTGAATCTTTGCAATTGCTGACATTTTGAAAATTATTGATTGAGTAAAGGAGAGCCACGTTTACTCGAAAAACATTTGTAGAATTTCAAACTGAAAATTATTTGCACACTTCTTTTATGTACCTGAATGAGTTGTTATTCTCTTTGTATCACACATACTTTTAACCAGCTCTACTAGTTAAGCTATCCATGGCACTGTCCGTAACTACTTTTTCAGTCACCTATGAGAATATTTTGACTTAAATTTTAAGTCAAAATTAAGATTTTTTTCTGGCCCGGGTATTCTTTGGTTTTTTTAATTATTGGCCGGTATTTTTCGCGTCATATGTTCGTGTAGTTTACATAAAATCTAGTGATCCTGTTGGTCATAACAAGTCAGGATATGAATATTTTAAATGTTAGACAGTACTGATTGGCGCATGTAGGTGTCGCGATATGCTCTTTCCTGGATTTTATACGTTGTTGTGTATCCGTGGGGCTGATCGCAACGCTTTTTGTGGATAAAATCAGGAAACTTAACCATAGCAATAGAAATTTTATGCGAGCGGGAAAATCAGAAAACACAAAGAAATAAATTATATAATCTCTAAAAGTAGGAAATGTCAGGAAAAACCATGTAAAATTTCTCTAAAAAAGATTGGGAAAAACTTATTGAGATGTTAAAAAATTCCAGATTTCTAATGATAAATAATAAGCTGAGATAAAATTTTATTTCACATTGTAATGGTCACTTAGAATAAGATACCGAACGTTTTGGAATACTCTGTACAAAACTGAGAAAATCCAGAGATCTTCGTTTATTAATATTTATAGACAAAATCTCTCAAGTTTGCTAAAAAAAAGAACTCCTCAAGTACCTAAGACTAGGTCATAAAAACCAGACATCCATGCGAGTTTCACATGACCTGGGAATGTCAAGGGTCGTCGTGACGTCATTTCAGCATAGTCCTATTTTGTCACACCAAGAAGGGATGATAGTCGAGGATCAGAGTTGCAGAGGCGCACACAACTATCATCTCAACTAAAAGAGTCACAAGCTGAGGGACCACAGATACTTATCGAAAAGCAAGACTCAAGTACGCTACGTGAATACATTTCTTTTACTCAAATTGTTGTTGGTACGCCTGTTGTAACTCATTGATAAACAAAATAACAGATTTGCGCGCAAAGTAATTTAAAATTAAATTTTAATCAATCAGAGTATATCTTTCACAAAACAAGTTACTCATTAATAATTATTTAAATTCAAATCTATACTTCCGTCTTTATCTATTTGCTGCGAGTTGAACGCCTTACCGCGTTCCAACGGGCAAATGGAAGGAACGAAATAAATTTATTGTAGCCGATTTGGTGACTATACAGCAACGTATACCAGTAATTTGAATAGCGCCCTACGCGCGCGCCTTGATTTTAACGACTGATGAATTGTGTCCGGTTTTTTTCGAGTTTTAACTATTGACTAACGTAAAATTCTCATGTATTTTTATTGTAGGGATTAAACTTAGCACTCATTGAAAATTTCACATATTTATTGCTTCGTACTGATGTAATTGCTTGATCTGCTTTTAATTGGATTCAATCGTCCGATAGTTTTTACGTGAGACTAATGAGAAAAGTTCTTTCAGTTTGTACATGTGTGTCAGTAAATTTTAATAAAAAAAATTTTTTTTTTAAAACTACGTATAGTTAAGGAATTATCGAGATATAAAAAAATCAGCGTATAGACATCCGAACGTCCACGTAAAATTTTTTTCAAAGTATCAGCATAAAATGATTATTTAGAAAACATAAGATGGATGAATTAAAGTGTTTTCTCGATGTACTTCTATCTATCGTGTAATTGTATGATATCTGGTTGTAATAGAGGCATTTGAAAACCACAAAATTGTTCGGTCAACTTGTCGAGAAATAAAAAGATTAACACAAATACATAGTTAGAAAAATTTAAGTAATCTGGTCATTTCAATTTACCGATTCAGGGAAAGCATTTGGCTACAATAAAATATCACGAGAAAAAAAAAATGAAAAATAATTAGTCAAAATGATGGAATAGTCTTATTACCCAAGGGTCTAAGAATTGGATTTTTTTGAGGTATTAGAAATAAAAGTGATGGGTCTAAAGGAATTATTTCTTCCTCACTTACGTCTCACTTTGTCTGGATTTCTCTAAAAAAAATTACAATAAATAAATGTTCTTGGATTACAACCTTTTATAATCAAGGTAACGATATGATATGATAATATAAATTAACATCTCCATTTCGCAGTGAGAAAATATAATTATAATTATAATTTTAAATATAGAATGAGGCGAGCAATAATCGTCAACATCCCTAACGTACAATAGAGCGAAATTATCTACGTACTTGGAAAAAAATTATTGTTGGAAAATTATACGGCTTGGAAAGGTCGGAAGGTATAAGACCACATAGGAACCACGAACACTTACGAAACTCTATGCTATTATTGAAATTTAGATAGAATTTTATTATATTGTTAAAATTTAATTTGTAGGTTTGCGTTGAACAATTATTAGTTATAAACCAAGGATTGTTATAATTACCAACTTTTATTAAGTTCCCGCTAAGTAAGTCGGGAAGTTATTGGTTTTACTCCGTTTTTAAAAAATCAAGTTTTCATCAGATATCGACGTTTTGAGGTTCTAGAAAGCTTCTCCGACGATTTTTACGATGGTGTCTGTCTGTGTGTGTTTTTCAAATGTGGTTTTTTTTAAAATAACTTTTAAACGATTTTACCGATCAATTCCAAAAATGAATCAGATCTTAACATAAAAAAACCACGTCGGTTGATTTGTTCGTGAGTTATCGTTGGCGAAAAAATTCGGAAAAAATGTCAAATTTCTCGAAAATTTTCGGTCTGATCAATTTGTGTAAAAAAATAAATCATAAGATTAAAAAAAATGTGTCGAATGCTGCAAACCGCGTAAAAGTCGGTTGATTCATTCAGAAGTAATTGCAGTTTGAAAATTTAAAGAACAGTGTTTTATTAGGTGAGAAAGGGGTCATTGAACCATACCCTCAGCATATGCTCGAAAATCCAACTTTCGCAGTTAATATGACAAAAATAATCTTTTTGTGCTTGAAAAACTTCGCCGGATGCTGCAAGTCCCATCAAAAACTATTGATTCGTTCGAAAGATATTGCAATTAAATTTCTCAAAAAAGTATGTTTTAACAACCACTAAGATTTCGAGCTCGAATATCTCGAAAAAAAAATAAAAGTTTTGTTTTTGAACTTAAATAACGCAAAACTTTAGAATAAATAATTACTTCGAGCGTTTTATAATTAATAAACAATTATAAAACGCACATAAATAATTATACTCAATATGATGGTTTAAATATTTAAAAATTTTTTATTGAGTATACCACGAAATGTTAAATTCTTATTAATGTAGAGATTCGCTTCTCTTACTCAATTCACGTGGTTTATGGCTTTACGTCAAGTAAGAGTTAAAAAAAATAATCTAAAGCTTAGAAGAGCATTTGTTTTTTAAAATTCAATATTGATAATAAAAAATCAGCTTTTAAATATTACAATTAATTAAATTCTATTCAACAAAAAAAATGACAATAGTTTCAATTTTACAACTTGCCAAAGTTATAAAGTTTTTGAAAATTCAATAACTCGTTTCGTTATCTATTTTAACGTAATTGCATGTAAAAGGACATTTATTAGTGATTTAACTGGGCACGATGAAATTAATTAATATATAAGTTTAATCAAAATGTCATGTCATGAATTATTAATCATAATTAATGATCGTCGAAGCTAATTGAATTTAAAATAACAGATTCTTTTACTATCTAAGAGTAGCAATTAATCTTGATAAATTCATCCGTAATAACCAGCAAAGCTGCGTAATGTTCTTGAAAACTTTGTAGCTTATACGCCGAATAATTTTTCTTCTAACGTGTCAATCACTTATACTAATTTTTAGAAAATTTAAACTTATCTTAAAGTTTCAATTGGAAATCCATTCTTCAAGCTTTTTGCGAAGAAATCTTTTTTCACTCCTCATGAATAATGAAATTGACGTAACTTGATAATCGTTGAATATTATTGAGAATTTTAAAAACTTTATTCATCAATCATAATATTTCTACGTGTTTTTTGTTTATCTATATTTTGAACGTACATATATCGAAATAATTCGGAAAAAGCATGCATTGGATGCATATGACCATATATCCAGATTCACTGGGGAGCAAAAATGGCCAAACTCGGTTATGTCTTCTATTGTAGAGTCGATAAATTTTATCTAGCGTCCCAGTCGTGTCGGTACCAGCCTTCAGGTCATTTTTCACCTGTGTGGGCGTTTTATGCGCGACATCCGGTAGTCGGACGCGCCCAGATAAAAGTTTGTCACGTGGATTTTAACACGTTAGGAAATCCTTACATAGTAAAATAAATAAAAATAAAAAAAAATGCATCTATTCGTGTGTATAGATGTTCTCGCTGATACAATCGTATATTGTGGAATTTAAACGTAAAATTTTATTTTTCATTTTTTTTACATGAAAGCACACTCAACGTAATGTGAAAATTTATCATTACTTGCGAGAGACATACGTAAAAAAAATTGTTTTAAGCTCTGAAGATTTAAATAGATGATATCGAATTTTGTTTGTTGGCTAATTTACCCTCTTTGAATTTGTTTTTACGATATTTAAGTGCAAGGACTCACTCGCTTTTTCGCGTTACTCATATTTTTTATTTTATCGGATAAACTATTTATGTTTCTGACAAAAACTTTTTTCTTTTCATTTTTTATGCTATAAAAAATAATAAATCTTGCAGTTGACATTATATGGCCGAGATGCAATAAATTTATCAAATTTTTTGGTGATACCGTGTGTGTGATGTATATAAAACACGCAAGTGAAAAAAAAATATTTATGGACCCGTCATATTGTAAAAGTTTGAATGAATAAACTAAGTTTAATTGTTGACCAGAAATTTAGATAAATTTATTCATTAAAATGATTATTTTTGATTTCATACTTTTGTTTTGTTATTGAATTGTTTTTAGTCTAAATTTTATTTTTTTTAATACTCGTACTTTGTACTTTGATTTTTATTTTATTATAAAACACTTAAATAATTACGAATTATTAATAAATCAACAATAAATTAACTTCTATTCCTTTATAAAAATGAAATAACAAGATTTTTATTTCTTTACTTATCAGCTTTTGAACAAGTATTCTCTAAAGACTGTACGGTATAAAATAACATACATTCATAGTGAATCACGTCGTACAATTATGTAATTATAGATTTAATGTAAAATTATAAAGATGTTGAATTTAAACAACATAAGTATCTTTATCAAAAAACAAATTATAACCGGATGTTTTAAAGTCTTCAAACGTTTTTAAAGCAACAATATTCGAAGGTTCATAAGTTAATTCCACAATTTAATTCCAGTACGTATTAATAAATTTTCAAAAGTAACTGTCCTGTATATAGGTCGATAGAACACATCATTCTGACGTATATTCTGACGTATAGCTTAGTCTCTAATCGATAATAAAATACGAAAATTATTGTGCAATAATTTGTCATGATTTGAATGTAACATTTTACACGCTAAGGACATTATTAAAAATTCCTGCCTATATTGCAATGGCAACCAACCAAGCTTACGCCTATGAGGAGTTATTTGCTTAAACCATGGCACATTATATATAAACCTAATGCAAGCATTAAGTTTTCTTCGGAGCCTTTGTTGTAGACCACCATAAATATTTGTATAAGCCGCACTACAATAGTCAAAGATTGGTAAAATACGCGCACAAACTATTCTTTTTCCCATTGCAGCATTTAGCAATCTACTGTTCATTTTAAGCCGAGGTAGACAACTCATAGCCAGCTGACTAACAGATATAACCTGTTCATACCAAGAAAGCGTATTGTAGCCCTTTACCGTAAGATGGATGGTGGTAATTATTACTCGGTGGGTCTTATTAGGTGACTGAATAGTACACTAATAAAAAAATTGACTTGACTCAAGAGCCAAACTCTTGAAGCAAGAATACCATTTTGAATAAAATGATTTTCTTGAGTCAAGAGAATAAATTCTTGAAACAAGAAAATTTTCTTAGACCAAGAATAATTTCTTACCTCAAGAATTTATTCTCTTGACTCAAGAAAATCATTTTCTTCAAAATGGTATTCTTGGTTCAAGAGTTTGGCTCTTGAGTCAAGTTAATTTTTTTATCAGTGTAGTTAAAGACTCGGATAGCTTAACTGGTAGAATCTTTGGTGCATAACGAAATGATCTGGGTTGAAGTCTCGGTCTGAGCTGCCCGAATTATTTTTTCGGTTACTGAAAAATTCCCACTAAGCAAGGTCCCCCCTTTCCCTTCATCCTTTATTTCTCCAGTTCTCAAATTTGTCTTTAATGACAAATTTAGCTATGAATGATTACACTAAGGTATTTTACAGATGTATTATATACTCAATAGGCTCTCCATTCACCAATATTTTGGAAGTAGTTAAACATACTACATTTTTAACCTGCTGAGGACTACCATAAATGCAGGTTTTTGTTTTGCTCGGATTTATTCTGAGTAAGTTATCAAAGCATAATTTCTCAACTTTCACAATAGTAGCATTGATACGCAATAGTTCGCTCAAAGTCAGATAAATCACTAAATCATCAGCATAAAAGATATGTTTACAGTCAAGTTATTCTAGCTCAGTCACAAATATAGCATACAATAATGGACCGAGAACATTACCCTATGAAACACGATTCTTGACATACTTCCACATATTACATTGCTTAAGTTTTAATAATAGCAGTAGATGATCAACACCATCGAAAACTTTGATGAAGCCATAGAATACAACTATAGTGATTCAGTGTTCATCAACTCCCATGCGTATATCATCACATAAGCGAAACAAAACAGTCTGCTTACTTAAATATTTTCGAAATCCAGTTTGAAACGGATCTAATAAATCATAACACATGGACTAAGTATTAAAGCTTGCATCCTCCTTTGGAGGGTTACTAGTCTAAGACCAATGAGGACGATACTCGCATGTAAAAGTGCTACTGTTTTTTTTTCTTAATATGATCAACATGCGAAATTATGTTATCGATGGCATTGGTATAAACCTTTAGATGTAAACTTCATACAAAAGCTTTTTTGGTCTTTATGTTTTTAATATGTATTATCGATTATAATTTATAATTAGCATTTATATTTTTCCTCGAATAATGATTATAAAATAAAATACAAAAGTATCTATTAATAGAAAAATTATTTTGATTAGATAGAAAAAAGTTTGATCCAAGAAACTTATTTTGAAGACAACTGTTTGTCTTACTTCAAGAATTTCTTGTCTTGAATTTCATCATCTCAGCTTGAGCGATCTATATCTTCGATTACAAGTATATTATCTTCTAAATAATAAAAGTACAGTACTGAGAAACTTAAAATAACTTCACTTTCTTGTAAAAGCTTTATTTTTTTGGTTTAAAAACAATTTTTTTAAATCAAAATTGTAAGAAGAACTTAAAAAAATAAATTTTTTTTAGATGAACATTTTTTTTCATACATGAACAGGCCTGATTAGGTCCAATTTCAGGCCTGATCATACATGAAAAGGCATGGTCAGGTCTGATCATTTTTTCCCGGGCAGTGGTCATTAGTATATTGAAAATAAGAAAGGTTTCATGTTGTTAGATAATGGTAAGCGATGTGGAACATCGAGCTGATTCCTATAACCACACGAATAATTCATTTTGGCATAGTAACCATTATATTACCATTACCATGAGACATCATTCGTGTGCCAGCTATAAAAAATCTGGTTTATTTCCAATATATAACTGGCTATACTGTGCTACATAATAACTGTTCGTATCTATTCTTTTTCCTCTAAAAAGTAGTAGAAATCTAAGGATTCTTAAGTTTTACTGGAGTTTTTGGAAGTCATTAATATCCTGAATTAATGGTACTGCATATCTTAATCCCAAAAAAAGTAATTCTTGAATGAAGTATACGTGTATCTTGTTGGAAAACAGTAGATTGCTTCGTTGAAACGGAAAATCCTTAAATGCTCGGAAAAAAGTAGCTATCTAGTGGATCGTGAACGTAGTACCTTGATGAGTAGAAAACCATTTCATTATTTTCACGGAACTTCAGATCTTGATTACTTCGATTCAAGTGTACCGTAAATTTGTCAATACGTATAGTGACTATAAGACAATGTTTCCTTGCTACGGCAAAATGTATCGTGATTATCGCGATCTACGCCCGCCGTGTCACCACTCATAAAAAAATTTTTAAGTTACTCGTGAATGTATACTATAACAAAACTGATGATATAATATTTATTTATTTAATTTATATTAACAGCATAATCAAAAAGTTTTAATTTTTTTAATTCAAAACTCATTTTCTGAACATTTCGTAAAAGGAGTAAAATTTGTAAGCAAGTATTTTTCATAAATTAAGTCGTTTTACTTTTCAGTGTGTAAGTAATAAATTTTATATTAAGAAAAGGGGGAAACAAGGCGGCAGGGGGATAGGGGGATACCCCCAAAATTTCGTAAAAAATTTTTTTTTACATTCAAGATTTTTTTTTAGATTTTAAAGTTCTCGCCATGAAAATCAATGGTTTTCAAAATAATCGGGAAAGTTATTGGTTTTACGCCAGTTTTCGAAAATCAAGTTCTTAATAGATCTCCACATTTTGAGGTCTTAAGAAGTAAAGTCTGAATATTCTTATGAGAGATATCTCAAAAAATAAATATTTTTTTTTTTTTAATAATTTTAAAAAGATGCAACGATCAAAACCAAAATTTAATTAGCTTTTGAACCTAAAAATAACGTCAATGGCTGTGAATCACATCATAATAAGTTTATGTGTCGAAGAAAAATCATAAACGAATTCTAAAAAGTGTTTTTTTAAAAAACTTTGAAATTTTTTCTCAAATTGTTTTTGATGTAAGGAGTTAATTATCAGAGCTTAAAAAACTGCGTCGGAAGTCGCCTATTTCGTCAAAATGAATCTATAAGTTCGTAATGATATTCAATTTTAAAAAATGAAAGAGTGTTTTTTTTTTTTTTTACGTAACGTCAAAATTTTATTTTAACTAATATTATGAATAAACTTATTAGTTCACTAACAGTTCAAAACTATCGTTAGAAATCATGAAAGAATCTTGTGGGTAATTGATTTCAATTTTTACGACTACCCTTAAACTTTCGTGTGACTAGTGGTTATTAAGATACCACTATTTAACTCTTCGTTGCTCGCGCTATGAGTGAATTACCGGCCAACAACTACTCAACCTACAGAGACTCGCTATAGTGCGAGCAAAAAATAAAAAAAAACGCGACCAATGAAGGGTTACGGATACAACAATTGTTTTAATTCATAGAGTCACTCTGCGAGATATTGTCTTAAATAACCTTCATAGAAATAATTTTAAGGACCGATAAATATGCTTTCAGACCCACGAGATTATTCAACTTGAAAAAATTTTCTCAATCCCTAAATCAAGAAAGAGATTCGAAAAAAAATACGAATCTTTTCTTTCGTGCTAATTCTTAGAATTGCGTGAGTACTATAACTCTGATAAAATTTTGACCAGAAGATGCAAAAACTAGAGTCTTGTCAAAAGAATTTTTTTTTATCTTGACACCAATTTTCACTCAAATAAACTTGACCCGTCCACTCAAATTTTCACTCAAATTTGGCCCGCCCAAAATCACTGTAAAGTTTTCAAATTCATTATGCTTTAATTTCCATTAGGAGTATATAGCTTTAAATGACCATTTTTTTTCTTTGGTTAATTTGTTCATTTTAGAAAATAATTTTTGGAACGAAGTTCCTTATGGGGAGTTGCGGAGGGGTACCCTAGCCGGCAAAAAATGTCCGTAACGTTAAAAAAAGCGTAAGATTTTTATGTATAGTCTATGTATGACGGCTATACAGTGTCTAATGTATAGTCTATGTAATGGTTGAAATTCTTCCCTATTTGGTGTGCCACCTCACCACACGATTTTTTTTTCTTTACTTTTTTTAGAGGGTACATTATTTTTCCCCCGATAAATACAAAAAAATTTTTGGTGCTAACTGAAAATTTTGGTTATTTACTTCGAAAACTACTAAAAAATGAGATTCAGCTGATTTTATTCTCCAAAAACTTAAAATTTCCTTAAGTATCTCGTTTTCTCCCTCCCCCTTTCAATCCCCTAAATACTTGTCGAATTATATAATGTAACGAATTGTATTAATAACTTTGAAATAAACCTCTTAATCTATCACAGTTTCTATTGAACGATAATTAATAATTGTTTCGTTTAAAATACTCAAGTTATTGAAATAAGACGACGTTCATTTATTCAATATTCTTTGTTTCTGTAATCCGTTTTCAAGTTTAAGACTAATTAAAATTTTAATGCTACTTAATTCAGAAGCTTTACAAAGTTAATTCAATTAAAGTTTATCTAGAATAAAAGTAGCTACTTTTTTTATTTTAATACTCAAAGAATAACTAAAGATTAATAAATAAATGTATGAAATAGAATCAGAATCAAAGTTAACATTTCGCTTTTAATTTAATTACCTATGTAGAACGAATTTTTATAGTTACTTTTTAAAATAATGACTTGAAACAATATAAATTCCATTAATAATTATCTCTTTGAATAATCAATTCTAATATTACATCCATTGTAACATATTGGATTTAATCATCATTAATTAGCTTATTGACAAATTCCTCCAATTACGCTCGGGGAAATAGATTTGAATCCTATTGTGAGTTACACGAGGATTTCAAATGATGGATATAAATTGAATTCTATTGCTATTATTATAAAATTGTCTATTTGCTGAATATTTATGACTTGATGTAAAAAAATTATCTTTTCCCGGGGAATCCGTTTTCCCTTCGAGATCAAGTCAATATTAATTTTTCGTCGATATTTTCATCTATAATTTAACATCGGCGTAGTTGACGAGTTACTTTGTCGAGTATATATCCGGATTGAAAAGGATGATAAACATCCGAAAAATTGAGGTGATATCCGGATTTTTTAGCTACGGAAATAAACTTTTTCGTCATTTTATCATCCTGAAACACATCATGTGATAAATAAAACCGATATAGTTTTATAGATAATTATATTTTCCAACTGCTAGCTTTACTATTCTTTGACAATTGAATAACCGCTGATTCGAGATCAAAAATAGACGAAATGATAATTTTTAGTTTCTTTTTCTTTGTTTTTAGATGAAATTTCTAAAAACAAATAAAAAAAAATCGTGTAAAGTTCTTTTTTATTTTTTTCATAATTACCTGTTCTAATTTTCTCGTCTTGATTTCTTCCAGCTTCAAGTTCGTTGTATAACCCAGAAATTTTCAGAGCGGTTTCTTTGTGAAATAAGTTTAGATCATTGCTACATCACATATAGAGAAGATTTCAACCAATTTTTGAGCCTACAGGAGCTATAGTTTAAAAACGGAAATTGTTCATTATAAACGCCTCCGCAATCTCCTTAGGAGAGGAATTCCGTAAAATCTGTTCTTAGCTGACCTCTACATGGCAAAAGTAATATTCCTACCAAATTTTAGGTTTTTAAGGCCTATGGTTCTCTAGATTTCGTGATGTGAAGGTATAGATGGAAATCTTTTTCATTCAGAGCCTGTATGTGGAATCGTGGAAGGGTGTAGGTGAAGGTGCAGGAAGGTGTGAGTGGGTCTTTAGCTGAATGTAAGGAAAAGATTTAACATAATCCCTTTACGTCCATTTCGATAAAAAAAAAACAAAGGAATCGGAAGGAAATGCTTGTCTTTTGTTTTTACTGACGGAAAAAATGTTTATAAATGTAAATCATAAAAAATATGAGAAAGGGTTGATAAAATCCACAAATAACTAGCCTATAACCATTTACGAAAAATTCTGCGTCGAATCAGTGTGGACAGATCGTGCTATTTTTTTACCCCCTCTATAGTGTCGAGCACGCCTAATATACATGTAAATTACGCAAAAGGGGGTAAAAAAACCGTGCGATCTGGCCACACTGCGTCGAATAGTAGCAGTCCCATTCCGACAGATTCAGTAGTTTTGACGTGAAGTGGCGTTAAAAGAACCCTATTTTGCTTACATATATATACTAGCTGTTACTCGCCCGCTCTGCTGGGCGCTTTATAGAATTGTATTTTTATATCAAGACTTGAAATATAATTAGAGCATTGTTTTGACTTGCACAGATTTCCAATTCTATCGAATTGGCATACACTTTTTATCCATGTAATTATTCTAGCTAATATTCATTGTAACTTTCAATGTACAATCATTATAACATTCCCGTGTCTTTCTTACAAAAATGAATAATAATTGATGTGAAAAAAAAATTTGTAAGAAGCATTGAAAGTTTCAGTTGAAAAAATTGCTGGTCTTATAAGTAAAGAAATCTGTCTAATATATAAAACATAACCAATAGAATTAAAAAATTTATTTTAAATAAATAACAATCGAATAGCATAAATTTCGTTGCAATAAAAATTCATTATTTCTAAGTCAAAAAAATATAGGTTCCGGATAAGTAATCACCACCATATCTAAAACCTTCTCCGAATACGCTGCATCTTATGGTATAATTATAGTTCCGATCGGTTCAGTAGTTTTCGCAGTATAACCGGACAAAAAAACCGGCCCTCCATTTATTAGTATAGATATTAGGTTATTATTTATTAGGTTAAGAATCATGTACATTTTACAAAGTAAGTACGGATTTTAATTCAACGAAGATACTACAGACTGTCTAAAATTATTATGCACTGATTATCAAGTTAACTTCATTAAAGAATTATTATCTTAAAACTAAGAAAATGATGTTAAATAAAACCAATTGTCGCGTTTAAGAAATTAATTCTCTTAGTATTGTTTACGCTTATCAAGTTTATACTTCTTCAATTTATGAATTATATAACAAAATTGAAATAATTGAATAATAATAATAAAAAGTAACAAGCATTAATTATATTCAATTTTTAAATAATTAGAGTTGTCCTCGGGTTTTCTAATTGCAAGGATATATTCTCTTTCTTATGTTTCTGTGCCAAGGTTTGTATAAATTAGGACGATAGAAAGGAGTTGTTTTCTATTCCATTGTCAGTATACGTACTTCATTTCTTCATTATACTACTTCTACTAGTACTAGAAATAATACATCTACTGTTGTCTTGTTAAACACTTTCCTATTTGCATTTCCAAATTAATAATTGATGTTTTCGAATAATCTTGCATCATGAATTGATAGCTGTTATTTATTGTATTAGATAATAATAACTTTCATAATAATTTAATTATATAAAATTGAAATGAAGTATTTATTCAGTACTTTTCTTAATTTCAATCATTGTCAATCATTATTTGTTAAAATAATATCAATCAATCAATCAATCACCTTGGCAAATTTATCAACCAGGTAGCGCATTTCGGCCAGAAAATTTATGTACATAATTCATTTTGATTGATCGAATAACAGTATTGAACCATAAAAAATTTTCTTTTTTCAATTTCTCACATTTTTGTTAATTACAATTAATAATATAATGAAAAGAAGAGGACAAAAAATCGTTTTTTATGTTTTTAAGATATTTTTCCTAGAAAAAATTTTTTCGACTGAAAACAAATATTGTTAGTACAAAATAATTTTCAGCTTCCCAAGAAAAACCAAAGTTTTGAAGACGAAAAAAAAAAAATCTTGACTTTTCGGTTTTAGTTTAAGTAAACTTTCTCAACGTGAAAATTCGATAAGAAGTATGTGTATAGGTGTAATATGATTTTTTTTGTTGACCTTTACTTAATTAATATTTTATTCACTATGTACCTTGTTATATTGAGTTATTTTTTTTATCGAATATATTCAAAACGAAGGAATAAAAAAAACAATTTAATAGAAATGAATCGTTATATCGATTAAATATTATTTTTTTGGTCTTGAAACCATCGTCTGAAAAATTAATGAAGTTGAATAAACGATTTTTCTCATGTTTAATCACCCTGCGAAAAATAATCAGGTGATTAAATCATGATGTACATGTTGGTTAAAACAAATTGGATGAATATTAATTGTAAAAAAATTAGTTCATAAATAATAAGACTCCCTGTTTTAAAAGAATGGATCATATTTTAAATACAATAACAGGTTGATTTTAATTTTTGGCAGAGAAAATTTTTACTTACGCAATTCAAAATACATAAAAATTTTTTAAGCTCATTTTGAATGAAATATATTCTTTTTAATGTGAGATGCAGTTAGTAGAAAAAGTCGATAAGCGAGATAGAAATGGAGAAGGAACAAGAAAAATAAAATAAAGGTCTATATATGTATGTCTTCTTTACAGAACGATTCTCTTTAATGATACTGTAGAGAAGAACTTTTATATTTTTATCTCTCTACGGGGATTCAAAGGTAAAATTTCTTCTTTATTTTTTATGAGCATTTTAAATGTTTTTCACACGCGATATTACGCTTTTTTAAACATCAAATAATAATCGAATTTCCTTCTACTATTACCATTTTTTAATATCCATAAATTTATAAGCTAAAAAAATTAATTTAAAAATATTAATTGAGAAATAAATGAATTAGTTCTGACTATTAAATAATGTTCTCTTTGCGAGAACATTTTAATTTCCTGCAATTTCGAAAATTCATCAATACAAAAAGTACTATAAAGTTTATATTATGGTATTGCAATTCGTCGTTTACTAAGTTAAATCGCGCTATTCACTATCTTAAAACTTTTGACTGGCTTACTATTCTCAACTTTAACTTCTTCAAGCAGATTCATTGGGCTTGCGAGAAATCTTGAGCGTAACGATGACTTACACTGGATGTAGAATTTAACTTTGTTTACGTAGATTCAGATAAAGATACATGCAAGCGAGAAGAGCAACATCAAACGTCAACTAACAGAAGTTTAGGAGAGAGGAACTTACACGAGCGGTTAGCAACTATTCTAATGGCTTTAATGTTGCTGTAATTAACTCAAGGAGTTTCTTTCTTTTCATCGGAGTAATACTCTGCAGTTGACGATTCCTATATTTGTTTTTCACTGGAAAAAAAACTTTTTTTCCACCCAAGAAATTTTTACCCTCAGTAGAAAAACTGGTATTCCTGTGTAGAGAATACCAAAGTTCTTTTCCTATACTAATAAGTATAGTGATTTTTATAAAACTCGGTTTCTTTCTCAGCAAAATTCCAAAACAAAAATATGACCGACTTAACCTCATTTGACTCAGCAGAACGAAAGTGAATAAATAAATCTTTATATGATCATGCTAAATATGTTTCGAGGATATATTGGTATCCTTAAAATGTCATGGTAGGTTCCGATATAGGATTCAATTAAGATTTCTAGTGATAATTGGAAACTGAGATTGATGCATCTATTTTGTCGTTTGGTCAAATCTTGTGTAATTTCGTATCTCCAACATCCATACTTACGATAATAGATTCCTGATCATAGAAAAGATATGATATTTATCGTACTAAATTTTTTATGTGAGTAATAAAGCTTCCACAGCTACTATATTGTATTTTTGTCGAAAAAATGACATGAAAAAATTGTAAGATTAAAAAAAAAATTTTTTTTAAGACAAATAATTTAAGAAATTAGTTTTAATTTTTGTAAAAAATCTGAGCAGAAAAGAAAATCAATGAAGTGAAAGTCTACGTTGAGCTAGATGTGTTGATTTTTCAGGACTACATTACATTCATTAGCAAACATGCTTATATCAGTCGCACGTAGATAATAGGTATCATCTGGCTTTAAAATTATTCATTTAATTGAATCGATCAAAGTAAATATTGATATTTTTCTGTTAAGAAAGTTATTCCATAATCTTTGACACTTTTAAAGTCAATAAGATACTTTCTTTGGCTTATCAAACAGAGATGAGTATTCTTAAATCATTTTAGTCATTTTTCTTATCAACTCGAGAGTACAAGTAGTTTTTTAAATCACAAATTCAGTTTTTGAATTATGTATATAGATAAAATTTTTACATGACAAATTATAAGTAGGTACCATTACTGAAGACATATAAGCTATTCAAAAAATATAAGAGGATAAATCAAAACAGCTATTCTGGCTTTTTAACACACAGATATTATCGTACACACATGAGGTTATGGCTGTTGTTTTGGGGCTGCACATTTTTGCATCTCGTTGAGGAAGCCCTACATAGACTTCTCTACTAGTGATTGCTACAGTTATAGTACGTTAAATTTACGAGGTTAAAATGGAGATGAAGTTTATTCGCTTGCTGTGAACAAGACTATGGAGCTATAACTTCCAGTAAAGTGACAGGAAAAGTAACGGAATAAAGTATTATCAACGTGAAGTTCGTGGCGAAGAAAAATTTTAGCTTTTCATCAGGGCGAATTCGCATTGATATGATCATTACATTTAATTTTTACTATCGCAAATTTCCATTATTCATCAAATAAAACACTATTCATGCGAAAAAAATAGATTATTTAATCCTCCATTCAAATAATTTGTCTTACAATAAAAGGCTTGAATGTTCTCAATCAAAAGACATACATTTGTTGTAAGAATTTTTTTCTCTTAGGTTAAGATACACGTTAAAATTAGTTCAAGATAATGCAGTTATGTTTAAGATAACCCGAATAGAAATTTAAAAGTAAAATCCTGTTGGGCCCTCATTAGACAATCCCTCTTAGGTCCTAATGGGAAAATATTTATCAGAACCTAATCTAAATTTTGAAAGAAAAAATTTTATGATTTTCGAAAAAATTAAAAATAATTTAGGATCAGATACTCATATCATATTAGAACTTATTAGCGAATTTAATTTGAATTAACATTGAATTATCAAATGAAAAATAACCGGTTGACTGTGATATTATTTATGTTATGCTTAAGCTTGAAAAAATTATTTTTTTCTTCTCATTTAGTTTACTTTAATTTAATTTTTTGTTTAATTTTTGTATAAGTTAAACAAAAAATTTAAAAATTACAAAGAAAAAAGTTTACTGAAAAATGAAAGAATCAAAAACAAAATTTTTTAAAACTGTCCGATTTGACTAGGAATGCTCTTTATACTAACAAGAATTTTTTTTTTTTGAAAATTACAATTGAATTGAAATACAAAAATTTATAAGTTCACACATATTTGGGTGATTGATTTTTTATGTAAATGAACGATTGGCTAAATTTAAAGATTATCACTTCATGTATCTATTTTCAGGTTGGGTTATTCCAATTGGGTCCTACTTGGAGCCTAATTGGGGAAACCTATCAATGCTATATTCACATTACGTCGGGAAAACTTTGTTTGGTCCCACACAAATCCCAAATTTCTTGTCGGGATGATACTGAAGTAAAAAAATTCTCAGATTTTCGCTACTTCCTCTGTATTAATAATAGTTTCAAATAATTTTCTGTATTGAAATGAGTAGAAAAGTTCGTGAGTCAAGTAAAATTGACTTAACAATGATCTAATTTCGATATGACAAACATGAATATTTCTAATTATAAACCACTAAAACTAATTTTTTCCAAAGTTATTACGGTTTCCATGAAAACAACATTTTATATAAGCCGGCGACGTTAGCCGAGTGGTCAAAGACGCACGGTCTATAGAGCACTCGAACTAATATACCGGTCAGGCGTGGGTTCGAATCCCGAGCTGGTCTTAGAAACCAGCTTGGTTGAGATTTTACCTTTGTCGCGTAGGTTAAGTTTCTCACAACTCAAAAAGACCCTAACGTAACACTCCTAACAATCAAAGTCGAAGATAAGACCACAGTAGTTAAAACCGACTCTAAATAAAAATTAATTAAAAAACAAAAAAAAAGTTATTTATACTTCTCATATAAATAGAAAATTTTGAATAGTAAGCGACACTTTTTGGAATTGAATTAAAATTTTTTCCAAGCAGGAAAATTTTTTTCTCAGTATATAGGTCCTTTCTAAGCCATAAATTCGATAGTTTAGTTTTCTTCTGGCTCACCCTAAATTGCATATAAGAAAGAAAAAGAAAGAAAGAAAGAAAAAAGTAAGCTTGAAAATTTTTCAATATCAAACTACCTCCAAAATATCAATATTACAAAGAGGAAATAAAAATCTCTTTTTTTATTGCAGTTTTATGTTAGACAAAAATTTTTCCTTCTCATATTTTAGTTTTTTTTTTTTTTTTTTTTCAGACATGAAAATTTTGCTTAAAACTTTGTTATGCAGCCTGTATTTTTATTGCCTTAAGTAAGCACGACAGAGAGACATGACTTTCTTGAGGGTCTCTCTTAAAGTCTTTTCTAAAGTTTGATTATGTTGAATATGAAAGTAATAATAAAAGTTGAAGTTTTGATAAGAAAATTGCAAACAATACGTACGTACTTATATATTTAACAATGATAAAACTACTTGAATAACAAATACTATTCATTTGTGTCAGAGGTTTATTGTGAATAAAATTTATTATGATTATTATATTAATGCTCGCCCATGAAATAATGAATCACGCAGATCGTGTCATTTTGATATTGAATCCTAGTAATTGTATGTACCACAAATTGATATAATTCTGGACAAATAACACCTAATTACGTGAATAATTGTCCAATTAAATTCAGCCGCGTACAGAGCGATAAACAACCCGTAACCTACAAATTATCCGTGTGCATGGTGGTACTATATAGCTACCAATGCTACTGCTGGTAATGGTAATGGTAATGTAGGTGGAGGTGGAGGTAGAGGTGGGGAAAGCATACAGCAAAAGCGAGGAAGGCTAAACCGTTTTAGAGATATATTTCTTTATTCGGTTATATTCGTGAATTTCAGAGACAGTACTTCCTGCGGATACTTACTGGATTTACGACAGGATGAAGATAAGTCTCCTAGATCTTTCCAAAATGAGTTGAATGAGTTGGCACAACTCACAAGTTTTACATCCACACTTGACGATTTTTACCATGCATAGATTCTATTGTCTGCTGTTCAAATACTTCGTTCACAGTTTAAGTCTTATTGACCGATCCCTGATCCTTTTTCATAAATCTGTTGAATTCATACAGTCATAATCTTTGAACTTACATTCAACAAAAAATTATATATTTAGATAAAGCTATTGTTCTAGGTCTGTTCGAATGTCAGCTATTATTTGAATTTCAAACAATAGATTTAACTTTACTTTTGAAAATTAGAAAGTGATAATCAAATGAATAGCTCTATTTTGTAAAAATGTTGAAAAGAAAAAAAAAGTAAATTTCACGTCCTTTACTACTATAAGTGAACTCATATTTTATATAGATAGTTTCAACATTTATTTGCTGTAAATGGTAAATTGTATCGATACTGAACCACTCAAAGAGCGGCTATACTATAAAATAGTTTCCAGCAATTCTATTTATGTTATATTTTATCGATATTTTATAAACTAAAAAAATTTAACGGTATATTATATTGAATGATATTGTTTGTTTATATAGGAATGATCGGAATGTTGTAGTATTATATTGAATTTTTAAATAAAACGATAAATCGCCACAGCGAATTTTTTCTTATCAGTAAACCGTTGAAAACTCAATACTGTATTTTACTTCCATCCATTGGCTGAAGAGTCATTTTATTAGTGAATGGTATTTCCATTAGTGTAGTGGAGAGTTGAGGCAGTTTTCTTAATTCTTGAAGCTTAAGAAGCATAAGAAGGTTAAACAAAGTTAAAGCTCATCTAACTATTTTGAGTTCACTCTATTTTTGGATACTCGCACTGCAGAAAACGAGTAAACTCGATTTTAATTGAGTAAAACTCTCAAGTTTACACGTGAATGAAGAAGCATATAGTTGAGAAAAAAGAAAGAGAATTCGGTAATAAATGAGTTCGGACGATATAGACACTTTTGATTTAATTATTCAAGTTGTCTTACAGTTTTACAAGTTTTAGTAGGTATTTTCTTCGTTTGTCAAACGAAGATTAAATTTTTACAACTTTTTATAGTTGTGTAACTTGTTTTATTTTAATAAATAAAAAACTTCCGAGTAAAGTTTTTCTTGTTTAAATTAGTCTCATTTGCCACGCTGAAATAACATTGTTGAAAGATATTAATGTATACACTTACTAGTAGTTTATGTCCTTAGAAAACATACTTTTATTGTTTGTAAATTTTCGGAACTTTTAAATTCTTTATTTTTGATTTCTGATTTCGGATATAGCTACTTATTTCTCTTCTTTGAGAAGACTTAACTCAAGATTTAACTCTTGAGAAGATACGCTTCAGCGGCTATGCGCCCTCCTTCGGAGATTTTCAACATCAGCTTTGGTTAAAATATATATAGAAATATATGACGACATTAAGTTCGATATGGGTTCCCCTGATTCAGAAAGATGATTTGAAATGATTACCTCCATTTTAATTGTATATCTATATAGTATTCGAATCCGATACTTTTAAACCATTTCAAATCATTTCAAATTAGATTTCTTAATCAGGGTCATTAATTCGAATATATCCTTTAATGAGCATATCAGGACATTTCAGATTAAATAATTGTTGTTTGTAATTAATAATTTAAAGGAAATCATACTAGATATTTTCTTTTTCCAATAATAAATGGTTTGTTGGGGAAATAACATTTTTTCTAGAGTCAATGATTTGTAATTTCTTGAAATGAACTTTGATTCCTCAAGAAGAGTTTATTTTAAAAAATTTTTAAATATATCTTGCGCATTTGTATTGCCTTGTATCGCTAAACAGCTTAAGTCCGCCTTGCAGATTATCATAAATCGCGTAAATTAGAGAATCGTTGAATAAAATATAGCGCATAGTAAAAACGTTGCCCTCGACGGATAATGAATATCTTAGTATCCTAACTATGTAGTTAACTATTATTAAAATGAGATGAAATTACTTAAAGCCAAGCATGAAATTATATTGGATTAATATTAAAAATTTTAAGTTAAGATGATAAAACTCAAGAAAAAATTTTTTGAGCCACGGTCTGTTTTTTTTTGGTGTAGTACAGCTGGATCATTTTTTAATTACCCGTATAATCATTGGTGCGTTTTTGCTCATAGTTTTCTTAAGTTTAACAACAATAGAGCACTCAACAAACAAGAATAATGAGTGAGCCTTAAATGATTAATTAACAGATAGGAAATTTTACCGATAAGAAAGTTACTCATCTGTATTTATTGTACTTATCATGCGAATAATGAGTATCGTGATTTGAAATGAATACTTAATGAAAGTTCTGAAGAAAACCAATTGTGTTAAATAATAGATACTTCAGTTTTTAACTGTGTTAGCGATGAAAATTCAATTTAATACACTTTGACTTGCAAAAACTACAGTTATAATTCACATTATTAAGTGTTAGTTTAATGTCGTTGTAAATTGTGAGGTTGCTGGCGAAATAGCACTATACTAATTAAGATAAAAGAAAGCTTTATTTTATTACTTTGGTTATAAGAAAATATGACAATTAATGAATTCATAGAGCTATGTTATTTTTTGTTTGAGTGGAATCAAATTTCATGAAAACGAGTCGAAACTACTAACTCGTTATTTGCCGTTGGATCTCCTCAT
This sequence comes from Cotesia vestalis, assembly GCA_000956155.1. Lineage (NCBI taxonomy): Eukaryota > Metazoa > Arthropoda > Insecta > Hymenoptera > Braconidae > Cotesia > Cotesia vestalis. The sequence continues at coordinate 48,520 of JZSA01001952.1, read as the reverse complement.
ACTTGACTCGTCGTCGAACTAGGATCATTCCCTGTATATATATTCGACATATACTTGACATCTCACTCCATCTCCACTATTTTGAAACCTTATTACCCTATTTGCAGTCAGATGCGTGCTAGGTAGAGTCCCTATAAAATTTTTAAATACCCGCTACTGCATTGAATTTTTATTGTTCATTAACAAATCGTATTGGGAGACAGGATTGTTAAAAATGAGAAGATTATCCTATTAGGTATAGAGAGCATACAATTATGTAGAGAGCAAGTATAAGGAGATTCCAGTATACTTATACCTCTGTTTGTCTTTTTAGTTTTTAGTTCAGTGCTATGCAAAGAATATTAAAATTAATATTTGGATTTGTTATGTAAATACACTTAGGTGTGTGTTTTCATGAATTCATATGTATACAATTTCATTTAATATACATTTTATAAAATACATATATGTCACCTATGTGTGTATTCAAATATTCAAGAGGTGTGATTACTGTCAACTTGGCGTTCTCAGATGACTGATTAAATGAGCGGGGAATAAGTAGTGGCGTAATACGTGTATATAGTAGATTCATGTTAAAATGTAAATATTATGATCTTTCTCGATTTAATACCCTGCAGAATTAAATCACATTGACTTTTACATATTTCCTATTAGTATTAAAAAGATTATTAAATATTAATGTCAAATTTAGATCATTTTTTTGAGACATGTATCTACGAAGATTAAATAAATTGTCTAGTTTCTAAAATGAGAATTATATGATCTTTTCAGAATAGACTTTTTTATTTTCACTGAAATTGAATTTTGTTCTAAACGAGAGAAATTATTCTTTTTTTTTTATGACTAAGATCTCGGAACAATTTTTTTTTTTTTTTAATATGTCTCTTTTAATTAGTATATATAAATAATCTATACTTCAATTTTCTTCCATTGCTGACTGATTTTTATATTCAGATTTAATTTTTCAAGTTAGCTGACTCGGATTTTTCTGTCCTTTTGTTGTTAGCTTGTTGTATCTCAGTCATTTTTGAGTAACTCTATAATATCAAATATGTCGTGATGGCTTTGGATTCTCTTATTTGCGATTTTTTTCTTGTAGTTCGTAGATGATATATGGACCTATCTTGTCTGTAAGTCGAGATCTTGTATGATGACATCGGAGACATATCATAGTATATATTTATTATAGTCCTGAGAGTTTTGTATTTGGAGTTATTTTTACGATGTTTATTTTATTGAAAGTAATGTGGCTTAGAATCACTGAAAATTTTCTGCTGCTGTGTATGCAACATTAACGTTAGATCGGTTTGACAATCCATTTGTATTAATTCACGTCATTATTCAAAATTTCAAGGCTGTTAATAAAAAAATAAATCAATTTTTTGAAGATGCTTTTTTTTTAAAATTTAATATTGATTTAGCTCAAAATCAGTTCTAGCTTAAAGATATCATCTGACATCCGAAACGGAAGTAGTTTACTTATTGTCACTAAAAGAAGTAAACCCATCGAAACGACTGTTAAGCGGATTTTGTCAAATATAAAATAAATTTTCATCCTAGAAAATTGTAAAGATATAGAAAATAATGTTTCTTCATGAGGTTTTAAGTGCATTTGATGACAATTCGATTTATCGTACTCAAAAATGATTTAAAATAGAATCAAAATGCAAATCAAAAAATTGCAAATCAAATCACTATCACTTCTAAAGGAACTGACCAATTCAGCCCATCTTCGAACTCAATTTTGATTACCGCCAAGAATGCACATCTCAAGTTATGTTAAAAAAATTTTAATCAAATGAATTTTTTGAATAGTAAAATTTTCCAATAGTTGCACCATAAGAGCAAATATAATAGTTATATTTCTTCGAAATTTACTAATAATAAAAATTTTTCGTCACATTTCTTAGCATACAATAAAATACACAAAGTTTTCATTAAGAAAAATAAATGTAACTTGAATTTATTGTACTTTTCACCTTCCACCTTTATTGTTTTCATTTCTTCACATTTACTTATAGAAGAGTAACACAATAACTTTTATTCGAGAAGAGTTGGTAACTTTAATATTCTTGTTAAATAATATTCTACATCCGTTCAAAACAATTGTAAGTCTATACAAACATCTTCTAAACTTCTAATTCATGAACTTATCTTCAATCATATAAATGTAAAATTAAGTAAGTCAACAATAGCTTGAGACTTAAGCGTTGTTAGGCTTTTATAGTAAAAAAAAGCCAACGTTATTTAATTCAAAAGATCTTCAATATCTCGTTAGAGTAAAGAATGGCTGAAACATTTTATTGTTTAATTTATAAAAAAATAATGACTACATTTCACTAATTACACTTGTAAAAAACTAAGGAGATACTGGAATACCATTATTGATTAATATTGTTTGTTGAATAAAAAATCTAGAATAAGACAAATCTTATAATTCTCATTAATATATAATAATACAAACCAGTCGACTCGTGGCACTCGTGCGAATATTTTACATCATATTGCGATTAATCAACGAATAGTTTACTATTTTTGAAAATAAAGTAGCTGTCATTAAAGAATACTGGTGTTTATGCATTTTTACAGTACAATACAACCATTCATTTTTTAAACACGACATTGAGTTCAGCAATTTTTTATTGTGTTAGTCCATTATGTACATTTATTTATGTGTGAACTGAGTAGATAAGATTTTTGGTACGTGTCTATGGGCGTACCTGCTTTGCTCGTTGCATCAACACCCTCGTAGTCGAAAACTCCATTCACTCAGTTTCATAAAATACGACTACATTGGATTGTAAATAACAATTAATATCAGATTTATAATAATTGTATTAATTGTATTTGATTGATTTGCTCGACAAATTACACTTTACCATATAATGTAAACAATCCAGACGCTTTTATGTGAATTAATTGATAAAATTAAAGAATTGAGTGAATCTGTTCATTCATCTGACAATAATGCCTATTAAAATTTTTTTAATTGATAAATAATTAGAATCCATTAATCTATAAACAAGTTCTTCATTCAAAGTGATAGCTCACAATCACTTGGAATGTACATTAAATGTACACTTTTTTTTACGATTATTTTTTAAAGTTGAATTGAGTGTTAACCATAAAGTGTTATAACAACTCCAATGAGGATCATACTATTTCATGATATTATCAACACAAATCGATGCATGCGTTGTATTTAATAATTATATGATCACGTGTAAATAACCAAGTGATGTATTATGGCTATCACTTGCCAAATATTCAATTGATGATTAAAAAATTGGGTTTTTTTTTGTCGAATATTTTCGTTGTAAATGTACATTTTTTTAACATAAATTGTTTTTGCTTGGTATGTCGAATTAAAATCACTTGAGTATAGGGGATATAAATGAATTGTTGAAGTTCATTATCAGAGTCAATAATTAAATTCAGTTATTCAATTATTATTAATCGGTAAAAGTTTCAGGTGCTGTTTCGGAGTTATTTTTAAGAAATATTGATTTTCATGCTTTCTTCTTAAAATAAAAATTCGATGAAAGAAGTTAGAGAGAAGTTAAGTTGCCGATAGAATTATGCAAACTCATTTAAAATTTTATCTTTTCATTACATTTTTAGTTATTGAATTAATAACAATTTCACTACACTGATTAAAAAATGAATTTAATTTAAGAGAGAAATTTTTGAACCAAGATCATAATTTCGAAGAATTTGAATAACTTGAATAAGGTAAAAAATTCTTAAATTGAATCAAATTTACGTAAATCAAGAATAACTTCTTAGATCTCGTATTATTCTACTTGATTCAAGCTTATCAAACTCCCCAAAATGATCAAATTTTTTCTTACTTTTTATATTTTACAGCTCTGATAAGTTGAATGAACTCTAAATGAAGTTGAGCAGACCTTTTTTGACAGTAAATAAAGCCGTCTGGATTGTTTAGTATTTGATTACTTTAACCTGAGTTTTTATTGTTGTTTTTGATTACCTTTACCAGGTATTAAGTTGTAGTCTATTATTTATCATACATGGTACACAAACATTATCAATACTTTATTTGTTCTCGTCTTTGTTGTTCATCGATGTACATTTTATTTTTCATTCGATACTTACGCAGAAACAACTGATTTCTAAGTCAATAATAAAATGCCAGTCTTTCTCTAGTTCTAGCGTCTATCATTTGTTAATTAAAATGATTACGCTATGTTCATTTCCTTTTTTTCTCTTTTCCTTTCTCTCTTTGACAGTTTTAGTTACTAGCTTTTTACGAACTGGGATGGCGAGAGTGTAGAATTCAATCTGGTGAACTTCAGGCTCATTGTCGGCTTAGCACTCACTAGAATTTAATCAATTTGTTTTACGTGCTTTAAAATTAAGAATAGATTTTAATATATAATTTTTTCATAATATTTTGTTAGAGTCTTGTATGAATTGATTTTGTATTAAGAAAATTTAAGTACCATTAATTGGACTTACATACATTTAAAATTTTTTATTTATATTTTTTCATTCTGTACTTTGTTAAGTGAAATTTAAAGACTATTTTGTTTCGATAAAGTTTACAAAAAACAAATTCGACCACTCTTTTATACATCAGTAAATTTTTTGTTCCTACTCGCATGCACATAATTACGTTAGTTAATCAGTCGCAGAGCATGCTCAGTTCAATAAGTGAGAAAAAAACCACTCAATCCTCTAGATAAAAATACATTAAAGTTTCGAATTTAATGAGCATTGTGATGCCTGTATAAAAATTTCCTGACGTAGTCATTTATAAGACTAATAAGATAATAATTTATTATGATTTTTCACTTTTTTATTTTATCTCGAAATTTGTACGTTAATTAACATGTTGTATTGAAAAAAATAGCTTAACAGTTAATTAAAATAAGAACCAATGTTAGATAAACTCCATAAGATGGTTAAAAAAATAATTTTCATTTTGAAAGTTAACAACTTATTATTGACTCTCTTGCAAGGAATTAATTTAGCAATTATGCGCTCTCCATCGGAAATTTTAAACACTACTTTTGGTTGAAAAATGATGTACTTATAATTAAATATATATGACTATATCAGACCTTTTAATGGGTAAATCAAATATTAAATTTTGTAATATGCCCATGTATGGAAATGTAAGACCATACAAGAAAATTTTTTTACGGGTCGTGCTCTTTTGAATTTTTTTATCTTTTTCTTTATGTATAATTAATAAGTAAAAGTTCTTTTGTTATCAATAGTATTTGACTGTTATTGATGACATAAATTTAAATTTAATCATATTTTAAAAACGAAAATATGTTTAGTTCTTTTTGATTCTTCGGAAAAAAATTATGAATGTATTCAGAAATTAATTTCTCACATACTTTAAAACTTTACTTGGTTATCAGATCAAAATTTCAAGATTCAGAAGCCAGGAAAAATGAGGTAATAAGCTACTTGAAAAGATCTCAAAAGGAGATTAAAAAAATGCACATGATTAATTTTAGATGCCATCACATAGTTAAACAGAAAAAAAAATGTGGAAATGCTATTACTAAAACCCTCTAAATTTCTAATCAAATCGTTTCTGTCAAGCCAAAATAGAACATTGTTTCACTATTGTAAGGGTTTTGTATCACTTCCATCCTCGGAAAATATGAGAAAAAAATGTACCCACTAAATCTGAATTATTAAAATTCTACATTCTACCTGGCCGTCTTTTGAATAACTTATAAAGCAAGAAAAGACGTACGATAACTCCCAAAAAGATAAAGAAAAAAAAAACCTAGCAGCATTAGCGTCAAAAATTTTATGTGAAAGTAGGCACATTTTTAAAGTATGCAATTAAAACTCTAATTTCAATAAAAACCATTTCAATTTTCATTTCTCATGAATCAACCCATTAAATTTTTAATTAATATTGGCAATTCATGTTCGTATTTTAATGGGTACATGAACGCGATCGTTTTTGCGAGAATTGATCAATCACGGTGTGATTTATTTATTCAACTTTTCATTATTACAACACGATATTATAATCAGCAAAATAATTAGTCAGTCACTGAACTATTTGTTCAGAACAAACGACTATGTACTGTGGATAATGGAGTTTATGAGTAAACTTAATTCATCCAGTGACACTGAAAGCAGTTATAGTAATAATTATTACTAACTGCTACTGTCGGTTTTTGAATTAAACTATCCGTAACAATTTTTAGTTGAATTAGTAGTAAAAACTTATAGAAAACCGTATATATACAACAAATATCTACAAATCTACAAATCATTAAAGTTTCCACCGATTTATTACGAGACAGGCCGCTGAAAGTAGGAGTAATCATATGTGTTACACAAGTAGTTCAGTTAAATCGCTTTCACCTATAACACACGCACTGACACAGTTTTGTCGTTCAAGTCTTGTTAATTTAAACTGCGCAAATGAATAAGTTTTTGTCCTATTTTTTTGGAGCTTTTTTTAAAATGATTTTCGTTGTTAGTTTTTTTTTTAATTATTCAAATGTACACACTAAAAAAAAGTTTTCTGTTTGGCACCATCTATTGTATTGCAACGAGTATATCGTTACGGGTACAATCCGTTTAACTACGAGTAGCAGCCTGGACAGAGACCGTCACGATCCATTCGGATGCCATTCACGATTCTATTGCTTCCTTTAATATACAATTTTCCAAATCTTATTCTCCTGTAGATAGCAATGTGTGTATCGTGACAGTACCAATATCTTATCGTGCAGAGCAGCAAACTTTTTTTTTCGGTGCAGTTTTCAATGTTAAATAATAATACACAATTATTTTTATTATTGTATTTACACTAAACACAAGGATTAACTGTTAAAAATGAATTTTTATTTTTAAATTTAGAATCGTTTTGGAAACTTGTGACTCAAAAAAAAATTTGAGTCTTTGGTTCGAAAGACGGACTTTCAAAAACTTGTCTTATCAATTAATTGTAAATGGATGATTTTCAAATATTCAATGGACTTATAGAGTATAAAATAAACCGAAAAATTTTAAACAATTTCGTAATTTGTCAATAACAATTTTTTGTAATTAACAACTTCATCAATTACAATTGAAAGTGATTCTTGTTTGTTTTATAATATTTTAAAAGTAACTGTTCCACAATACATTTAGTGCTGATGTGAATTGACCGTCATTTCCAGTTTTCGATAATAAAGCTGACGCTCTTGTAAATAACAGACTTGAAAAACCGCTTTATTTGATAGTAAAATGATCGCCACAAAATTTTTGGTCAGTCTGTCATTTTGAACGGTCAGACGTTTTTTCGTCACAAATTCGGTCGGTCACATCTAGCTATAGATTTTAAAGGTTTAAAAACAAAATTTTTAGCTACCAAAAAATAATTTTTTAATAGTTTTTAAAAAAGAAAAATTAATGTTTTTTAAATAAATTCAAAAATTATTTATAAATTTGTAGTTAAAATTCTTTCCTTTTCATCAAAATATTTAAAATTAAACTAATATTCAATAACGTTAGCACAAAAAAATCGGTAGATGTCGCCACAACTGTGACGAACTGTCATTTATAAAAGCGTCAGCTGACAATCTTGTGACCCTGACGTGACGATCAAAAATGACCTTTCTGTCACTCTCCCATTACTATAGATACGTGCATGAAGAAAATTAGATGAGAAAAAAAGAATGAAACGAAGGCAACAATTATAATAGAAAAAAAAAAATAAATAAAAATAACCTTTCGTGATCCATGTAAGATCCATTTTTTTTAATGAATGAATTAACGAAATTGCTAGTTTCTATAAAAGAAAAATCAATTTTTTACTAGGACGAAATAGAATACGAATTTCCAACTTTCCGTTGTAAGAAAATTGAAAATTTTCGAAAATCGAGTTTTCATCAGATCTCCATGGTTTGAGGTCTTAGGAAGCTTCCTGGACTATTCCCGCGATGGTGTCTGTATATTTTTTTGTTTTTTCTTAGTGCCGGCTCTCACTTCTCGCGACACCCCTCCGCCTCCCTGCTTCTAATATACCATCTTCACAAATTACACCGGAATTTCCGATCTGATCAATTTGGGTTTAAAAGTATTCCATACAATTTAAAAAACTGCATCGAATGCTGCCAACAGCGTGAAAATCGGTTTATTCTTTTAAAAGTAATTGCAGTTTGAAAATTTGAATAATAGTTTTTCATTAAACTTCTATCAAACTTTTGAGCTCGAAGAGCTTAAAAGCATAGAACAGCTTTCTCTTAGAATTTGGAGAGCTCATAATAACACAAAAATTATATTTTTGAGCTAGAAGAGTTCAAAAACAAAATAGGTGAATTGTTGAGCGCTTAGATATGGAATTAGCGGAAAATTCCAGGGACGGCCTTTATTATTACAATTAGAAGAGAAGGAAAATGAGGTCGACTGAAACTCCCGCTGTCCATCTTACAGCAACAAAGAAAGTATATTTCTAATGTATTTGGTCTCAAATTTGTAATTATAATTAGTATCAACCGTTTTGCTAATATTTTTTTTTGTTTAAGTTATTGAAATTAAATCATAACAGTTCTTCGTTTTCTTATTAGTAAATAACTATTTTTTCGGATGATGTTACATAATGCAGTTGTCTGAATTTAAAAGCAGTGAATAAACATTTTAGACGAAAAGAAAAATTATTTCATCCAAAAGAACCGCATGTTATTACGCGTTGAACACCTACAAAATATACAATGACGCATTTTGCACTTCAGTGCCTCTTTATAAATTTGACACATTTTGTTTCAAATGGTCTGAATAAATAATTCATGTAAACAACAATTTTTTACTATTGAAAACAATGTTTCATTTCTCTTTAGGTTCTTCTATATTTTTATTTTATTGAAGTTTTTTTTTGTTCACTTAGTTTTGCCCATTATAATTTTTTTGCTAATGTATCACGCATTCGGATAAAACATTAACGTCACAGTTGCAAAATGAAATAAAAAAATGAGCGATATCTATGTAGGCGAGTATGAAATTGAATAATTAATTAAAACATATTGATTTATCAATTAGTACGACACAGTAAAAGGAGTAGAGTGATAGCGAGATGAAATTATCAAAATTTTTATTTCATTTTTTTTCGTATAATATTTTATAGACATGTAAGCAATCACTTATTAACATTTTTTTACTTTAATAATGGCAAAAAATAAGTGTTGAATGAATTGATTCTAAGTAAAAATTTATTTTTAACTTTTTTCATGTGGAATGATATAGCTTAAAATTTTGAATTCATAAGCATTCAATTTTGAACTATATTGTGATTAAACAAGCGCTTAGAGTGTATGCTTTTTAATTATCAAGAAAACAACTTCTTTTAATCCTTAATTGTTTTATTGCAAATTGGAAAATTTCAAGTTTGACGTAAATGAATTACTATCATAAATTTTTCCTAACAAGATTTTTTGTAGTCCTACAAAGCTATTTTAAACTTTGATAGTGAAATTAATTAATCAACATATTGATAACTTATATGCCAACTTCACATTTGATATTTTTATTATCATTGAATTACGGGTAATTAGTTTCTTTCCTAATTTTGACCTATTAATGATAGAATGTTCATGTGATCGTCAAACCAGTTATGTAATCAATCTTACAGTATAATTGTTACGGAATAAAATCCATCAGAAAAAATTTGTAGAAGTAAAGTAACTTTTAAAAGATCAATCAAACGACTTTGAATAGAATATAAGTGTATAAATGTAGTTAGAACCTTTTCTGTCTGTAATGCTGCATTGAATTCTGAACCGATCGTTTTTAGTAATAGGATTTTGTCGTAAAAGTAAAACGTCCGAGGTTGCTTCTAACCAGTTTGAACTGTCACTGTTGAAGAACGAATGATATTGCTTTATTTTCATTCAAAGTTGTAACTTTTCAATTATATGCAAACAGTAATTTAAAAAAAAAAAAAAGAGACCAACATTTTTTTCGACCTATTTTTTAAAGAGCTTTAAACAATTAAAGATAGTCATCGAAGAAAATAGTGAAAGATTTTGCAGTTTTGGATTTTTAGTTCAAATATATTTCAGTAAAATATTAAACTAAAAAAAAATTTTTTTTGCACGTATACATCATATTAACGGAATATGGTAGAAGAACATCACAAAGTGAGATAATAAAGAGTATTTCAAGAGTAAATTTCAAACGGGCTTCCTATTTAATAGCTTAAATTAATGTCATTCAGTGAAAAGTTGTTCCTTGGAATTTAGCAAGCACTAAATTGCCAGTGGATGCTTGATCATCTAAGAAGTTGGCGGTGGGACGTCGGGATGGCGCCCCATTAGCTACAAGAGAACGCCCCCGTTATCGTTTATATAAACGATGAGAAGACGACGCATGACCAGACCAGTTTCTACCGACTTACTGTTAACAGCCAGGCATTTCCGTTCTGCAATACCGGAACTAGTCGAACTTCTTGAGTGGTTCGTTCTTGTTATTGGAAAGTTTGAAAGTATCTGTCTGATCGTTTTGCCTCCTTTACTATTTTTAAACTTTTTTTTTATATTCATTTATTCATTTTTTATTATTAAGATCTCTTTTAGCTCTTTTTTACTTTATGTCTTTTTTATTGGAAGTTATTCCGAAGTGGCTTTGTATTAGATCCGTTATGCCAAGCCAGATAAAATGATAAAGATATTTTCCGATCGTTGATGATATGAAATATATGCTCGTAAATTATATTAGATTATCAAAATTTAAAGAATTATACACGGGAAAAGACAATGGATTTTTTTCTTTTGTTCTTATTCTATTCCATAACTCCAACCACCATGCGTATATAATATTCATGAGGATAAAAAAGTAAACAGAAAGACAATGTTTAAAAAAAAAAAAAAATAGGAAAAGACTGAAAACGAAAATCATTCTTGGTATTATTCACGAGCATGCTCTAGCAATTGTTCCTCTAATTCCGGGTCGTTTGCAGCTCATAATGTCGGTACAGTTAGTTTATTTATTTTTCTCAATTTCTGTTTCTTCCGTTTTCTGTATCCTCATACTTGTTGTATTCTTTTTTAATTTTCAGCTGCTAAAAATTAGTAAATCGTAAATAAACGAGTGTATACAAGTAGTGAAATAAGAGCTAAGATGTTGTTCCATAAAAAATGAGAGAAATATATTTATTAATAAATGATTAGTGAACTTAACAATTAACATGTTTTGACTTTACACACTGATTAAAAAATTGAATTGAATCAAGAGCCAAACTCTTGATCCAAGAATATCATTTTGAAGAAAATGATTTTTTTGAGTCAAGAGAATAAATTCTTGAGGTAAGAAATTATTCTTGATGGTTTCCCGGGAAAAAATGATCAGACCTGATCAGACATGAACAGACATGAGTCTTCTCATCAGATCTGTTCATGTCTGACTCGATCAGGTCCAAAAAAAAAAGTTTGACCTGTGGGGATTCGAACCGTAGACGCCGCACTCTCCACACTGTTACTTTACCTCTTGACCATATACCTTATCTTCACATAAGAAGTATCTTTCAAACTATTTCAAGTAATTTAAATTTCATACATGACTTATCTTTACAGTCAAGGAAGTTAACTATGCCTAGTTTATTAATTATTAATAATTTATTATATATCAGAGTTATTTGTTTAAAACGGCTATGTATTTTTTTTGCTCCATTAACATGTGGCTCTATGCACAGTAATAAAAAAAAATTTCTTTAAGGTTTATTCCAGAATTATAATTTTGTTGTTTTCTTCTAATTAAAATTTTTTTTTTTTTTATTCAAAACGTATAGGTAACTAAGAATTATCTGTGTGTTCTACAATTCAGCAATCTTTCATACTACAGCAATGAACCAAGGCGTAGCTTAAGATAATAACAGACACCTTGAAAGGACTTATCGCCTATCGATATCAACTGATCTATTTTGGATATCAAAAACTTTATGCTTAAGCCGATATTTTTAATGAAAGTTGTACATTTAAAATTAATAAGGGGATAGAAATTGATGCGTCATACGGAACAAATTAATTTTAAAAATAGAACTAAAAAAAAATCAGACATGAGCAGGCATGAACAGGCCTGATCAGGTCCAATTTCAGGCCTGATCATACATGAACAGACATGGTCAGGTCTGATCATTTTTTCCCGGGATGAACAGGCCTGAGGTATTTAACGCTTCAGATATGAACAGGCATGGACAGGCCTGGTCAGGCCTGAGCGTATTCACCGCTTCAGAGATGAACATACATGAACAGACCTGGCCAGGCATGAGCAGGCATGGACAGGCCTGGGCGTATTTAACACTTCAGACATGAACAGGCATGGACAGGCCTGATCAGACATGATCATGTCTAATTTCAGGTCTGGTCATACATGAACAGGCCTGATCAGGTCTAATTTCAGGCCTGATCATACATGAACAGGCATGGTCAGGTCTGATCATTTTTTCCCGGGTTAAGAAAATTTTCTTGTTTTAAAAATTGATTCTTTTGACTGAAGAAAATCATTTTCTTTAAAACGGAATTCTTGGTTCAAGAGTTTGGCTCTTGAGTCAAGTCAATTTTGTTATCAGTGCATAAATTGCTTTGTAGCTTTAAAAGTACTAATATTATAAAGAATTATTCCTTATTCGTAGTTCAAGCCTTGAAAACTAAAAAAGTGTGGGTCATTAATGAAATCGTAATGTTGACTTTATTAATTTTAACAATGTTTTCACGTACTTACTTTCATGTTATGTTTATTATTTTCCTATTTATGATCTCATGAATTGCTCCATTATTGAGTGACCTCAAAGATTATTACAGTCAAAACCGCTAATAACAACTATGAAGAGATTATTGGATTGTGGTTGATGAAACCGATAGCTATATGACCAATTATTATGTTTTATATTCTAAAATTCTCTCAAAAATAAAAATTGAATATTCTAAATATCTATTCCATCGAAATAACTTTCAATTATTCATGTCTAACTAATGATTCTTTAATTTCAAGAACTTTTATAAACTTGATCAGGCAATAATTGAGGAGGTGATTTTCAAAAGGGTATCTTTTCATATTTTAAAAGAGCAGTTTTTTTTAACTTTTAAATATTAATTACTTCGAAAATTATAAAGATTTCTAAATGAGAATCGAATTGTAGCTTCATAACCGATAGCACTTCGTAGCTAAATTAAAAAAGTTCAATGAAAATATTTATAATTAGAGATAACCAGTTTTTTGTCTCGATTAATCGAAAATGAAAAGATACCGCTTTGAAAGTCAACTCCTCAATTATTTTCTCGAATAAAAAAAATTTCAATTCACTGAATTCCATTTTGAAATTCTCCCAAGTTTATAATGTCAAACTCAATAACACATGTATTTTAAAAACCACCTACAAACATTCAACTGATCGTTCAACAAAAAATTTTTATTTAAAGTAAATAAATTTTTCCGATAAAATACTTCTATTGATCGCCTTTTTTTTATCAATGTATCAAAGCTAAATGTATTTCAAGTAAACAATTGATGAAAGCTCTACAGTAAGCAATTAAATTGAATGAATGAATAAAAAAATTAACGCAACGTTAATTACACGTAACGATGAAAAACCAATATAATTTTCGTTTACTGTTTTTTGAATACATACATTTATAAATTCGAATGTTTGATACACATTGAATACTTTTGCGATCAAAGCATAAAATTAAATATCAAAATAAAAAAAATCTCATTGAATTTCTATCCTATCCAGGGGATTCCAAGCTTAAACAACTTATTAAAACGAATTATTATTTGTTTTTTTTTTGTTAATTGATTTTGCGAATCAATTGATTTTAATAAACTTACTTAATTCGGCTAATTTTTTTTTTTCATGTAGTTTAAGTGAGTACAAATAAATTCTAAAGATTTGAAAATTAGTTGCCTAGGTGCTTAATTAAGATAGTTTGGTAGATAAATGACTTAAACTTGACCCCATGAGAAAATAAAAAAAAATGACTCTGTTAAAACGGCAGCTTATATTTTTAACATTAAGAGGTGGCTTTTTGCGATTTTCCCAATTTATTTAGCATGGAAAAATTTTTGTTCAACTTTTGGAATTTCGTAACTTCTTAAAGGCTTACTAAACTAATAAAATCTCGGAGTATATTTATCTAGAGCACTAAACGCTCTATAGAAATGGTTTCGAGTTAATTTTTGATACATCCACTCCTTTAAAATTTATTCGAGGTTAAAATTAAACTTTACTAGAAATTAAGAGGTTTTTTTCAATTTTCTAGCGATCGATAAAACTAATGGTCAAATTCCGCTCTGAATGATTAATTTAAAGTCTTTTTGAGATTCTGAGATTTATTATTAAAATATATTAAATATTACCAGCGTTAAAGTTTTTTTAGTTTCAAATGACAAGATGGTATCATCTTGTAACAAAAAATTTTAATAACTGATTTAAGTAATTTAGTAACTAACGAATAGTAATTGAACTTTTAATGATATTTACGCGATACTTTCATAGATAAATAAGTGAGAGTAAACTCGCAAACATTATCTGTATAAGTGGATCAGTATTTACAGTACTTATGCGATCTCTACATTATCAAATCATGTTCACAATCTCATAAATCATCTTCTTGGCCTCACTAATGCTATAGTTGGCTATAGAGCTTACAGTACTTCCAACTCCTCCTTACTTTATATCCCACACGACAAACAACTTATAGATATATAGATATATATATGTGAAGTGAACACAAGAAGTGGTTTTTGCAAGACCAAGAATATAAAGTCTGCCGACACATAGTCACTATGTTTAAATAGCAGTGAACTTTACCGCAAACAGTTGCTTCAACATGCTCTTATAAAAAGTTGCTGTTTTAAGCTGAAAGAGAACGATTTGATTGAAGGCTTCTATAGATTACAATATCTATCTATAAGTAGATGGAGGAGCAGAGGGTCTTGTTTATTTGTAAATCATTGGAAAAACTCCAGTTAATTTTGCGAATTGAAAAAATTCAATAAGTTCGATAAATTTACGATTTATAATTTCTGTGTATACACTTTAATACTTGAATGCTGTACATTGTATTATGTGTTCAAAGCACTACACTCGCGATATTCGACTCAACTATAGGAATTACCTTTTAACATACGTAATAAACCAGCTGTTGCGTGCGAAAAAGAAATTGGCAATAAAAAACGTAAAAAAATAGTAGAAAAATGTCTTTCGTTATCACTACAGCATGCGCACTGGTCAACGATTGGAATTCTATAAATGAAATTATGGTCTACAGTAGTTGGCTTTTTGATCCGATAAATGAAAATCAAACGCCTTACAACGCTCTAATGAATAAAGAAGTGCGTTAATGTTGATGTGTTGTCATATGATAATTGTTCAACATAAAGTCGTTTGTTTACACCGAATTAGTCGATAATTGATTTGCTTCAGAAATTTAGTAGTTTTTTTATATATAAACCGAACATTTTCATTAAAAAATTATATGTAGAGTTGAGATACCGCTTTGTGGACACTATATCGTTTTTGGGCATTTGATGTTCAAATTATCTTCTTCTAAACCCGCATGGAGGAATATATTTGTCAAAAATCTATGTCGCATATATAATATATATGTTGCATATATTTAGGTAAAAAAAATATGTCAACATATATTTTTCAAATAGATGCTGACATATATGTAGAGATACATGCCAAAATATATGTTGACATATATGTAAACATACAAGAATTTTTTTCTCAAATCAAAAATCCGAAATTCTTCAAAATTATATTATATGCGAGCGTATTTATTGACATATATTCTATTATCTATCGCGGAATATAAGTTTAAATATATTTAGCGCAAAAAAAATATCACATATATATTTTTCCATGCGGGAAAAGTTAATGGCCAGATGTCGTATTGTTTTACGTCACTTCTGTGACTATTTTATTCAGTTCTTAATTGGTCGACTGATATAGTGGCGGGATTTTTGAAAGAATGAAGGCGAGCGGAGTGAGCATATTATATCTAATTGAATAAACAATTTATAAACATAATAGCATCATAATTTCTGTTTGCATAAATGTTAGCGTTTGAAAATTCTATGAAAATATCATTTTAACATTACATTTTTTTATGCACAATCATTGAATTTCTAGTTGCCAAAACTAGAACTAACACTGTAAGTCCAAGTGTTTTAAAAGTGACTACAAATGGGTATTTAACATAGAAAATTAAAACACGTGGAAGTGTTTTAAAAGTGACTACATGCTTCAAGATAGGAACAAAACACTTTATGTGTGTTTTATTAAAACACTTGGATTTACAGTAAACGAGTCAAAAACCGGTGGTTCTACCTAATATTATGACGAATTCTATTGGTTTCCGTTGTCGTACTTATAGCCATTTAAAATCAAGAAATTTCCCAATTTTTCCCATAATCTTCGTTATTGGCATGTTTTTTCTATAACTTTAATTTTTTTTATGTACTATTTAGTCATTTGTAGCCTTAAGCAGCATTACAGTGAAAAAAGAAACACTCGAGAATTATCTGAAATGTTTTCTGCGTTCTGTTCAATTTTTTTATTTATTTATTTTTTTTTTTTTGTTATTTATAACTCCATTTTTAATTTATAACTTCATTTTTCATGAATTTTATTCTTACGGAACTTTGTATGCTTTAATCAGTTTTTCCATGTCAGTTATTTTTACCGGTAAAAAATTTGTAAAAATAAATATGTCAAGTTTTTTGGTGTTAAATATAATTGATAAGTAAATACTTTTTTTTTTGCAGATTTAATTTAATTTCCTTCATTACTCTACCGGTTATTAATTAATTGATGTATATGGTAGAATTCATACGATTTTTTAGTATCGGTACTTTTTTTTCTTATTAAGCCTGTCATTTTAAATAAATGACCACAGTCTTGATAAGATTTTTATTGTTAGAGTTCTACATTGTTTCTAAATATGAAAGTTTATCGGAGTATTATTGACAACATTTGTTAAACATTTTTACTTTTGTTGTTTCAACTCTCACATTTTTTTTATTTCCTGTAATTTTATTGTCAGATAAGTTTTAAAAATGAACTCCGAAATCCTAACTTTTAAATTCTAATCAATATCACTCAGCCTTTTCTTTATTTATAAAAGTTGTATGAAAAATAATTTGTAGAAAATGAAATATTTAAAATAATTCGACTGTATTCTGTTTTGATTTAATAAATTTTTTTAAAAAACTCTGCAGTAAGCTCAGTCAGTTCACAACGTTGATAATGTACTAAAGAAAAAAAAATATATAAAATACCATCATAAATTTAAATAAAAAATATTATAAAGGTTTACCTGGCCAGTTTTATTAGAATAACATTACCAACAACAGTAATTACTTTTTCGCGAAAAAGTGAAAGAATTAAATATGAAATTATAAACAATACATTTTACAATTAATATACAAAAATAAATGGAGTAACATATAATATTTGTATTAAAAAAAAATTTTTACTTTATGTACCTAGAAGCTTACAATACAATGAATGTATATTGAAAAGATACATTTTATTAAAATAAATATACATTATTGAAATTTATATGAACCAGCGAATTCGAAATTTTTACTACAATGAGCCACGGTAACTAAAACTTTAATATTTAAAAATATTATGTCCTCCATTTAATAAAAACATTAATTTTGTTTAGATAATCATTTATAACTATTATATCGTGAGCTATAAATTCAACCTTCGTCATAAATTATCACAAGATAAATTCTTCTATTCTAGATGCGTTGAGTTTAAGGTATAAATCATAGTCAGTTAAAGGTGCGAGTAAGTATGCTGAATTAATGATAAAAATAGATTAATTCGAATCTTTTATTCATCCGTGTAGTTGCCTGTGATAATCATACTGTAGTTAACCGTAGAAAAAATGTTAACGAGAATTTTTATGATACTATTCAGTGAAACCAATTTCGAGCAACAGTTCCTTTTCATTATGAAAAAGATAACAAATAATAATCAAAGAACTTTTGTCGTGATTATAAATAAAATAACAATTATTCAAATTATGGAATTTAAAAATGTAATGATTTAGATCAATATTTACGAAAAAAATGTATTTCAAGAATGACATCATCTTGTATAAGTAATTTAAAAATAAATAATTACGGTGCAAAAATATTTGAGCAAAAGTTTTTCAATTCTTCGCCAAGAAAGGTGAAAATTTGAACATATTGGAAAGTTATTAATGTGGGTTTAAATTTTGATAATTGAGTTTTTATCAAATTTCCACGTTTTGAGGTTCTGAAACGCTATTCTGACTACTTTCTATGAAATTTCGTTTGTTTTTCTCAGCAAATATATTCAAACAAAATAAATTTGATCAAAAAATTTCCTATGAACACGATAAACATCGTCAAGTCTTTCCACTATTTAAAATATTATGTAGGTCAGCGCGTTGGAGTCAGATGTAGATCTAGTCTACAAAGAAAGAGAAACCGGTAGAACATGTATGGACGGTTCTCTTAGTGATTATTATAAACGTTAATCATAATAAAATTGTTTCAGTAATAAATAAATATATATATGCGAAATAACTTTTTAAAATAACTATCATTTTTGTAAATTCGTGTCATGGAAAAAAAAAAAAAAAAAAAAAAAAAAAAAAAAAAAAAAAACCCAAGTTAAATTTTTTGCTTCAAGAACTTATATTCTCTAATCTTAATGAGATTTTTAGTATGGACTAGATTAATTTAAATTTCTAATATCAAATTATTAGCAAAATATAAAACGTTTTACTGTTCAAAACTATATTTGGATACAAAATATTCTTCAAAGAATATTCTATAATGTCAGATTATTTCGTAATAGAGTCCATCCGAAAAGCAATGCATGGCTATCAAAAATTTATATTGAACTTCATCATTTTATAAAATGTTTGATATTTTATTCAGGATTAATTCTTTCTCACATGTACAGTTTATATTAAAATTTACATATCACGTTATAATTCATAATATTCATCAGAGGTAGAAAACTGTTTCGTCTAAAAGTTTATCACATATTCAACGACTTCTAAAAGTAACGTCTGTGTAATTAGAGATTGAATAACACATAAAGAAACTTTCGGAGCAATTATTGAAAACTGGTGAGTCGTCTACAGATTATTTATTATTATTGAATTTTATTTTAGTCTGTATTCGATCAATTGGATTGGATGAAAGTGTTTTAAACTTCATATACATTTGTTTGTGTCGTAAGTCTTGTCTGATTCAAAATGAACAAGATGAATGATTCACCTCGCCAGAGAGATATAAAGTAAAACACGAAAAATTCATGTCGAAAACGGGATGCACTTTACAAATGAGTATTGAGGATGCCAGCAAAGAAAAATTGAATCGACAGTGATTAAATAATTTCGCTTGTTTCTAACTATAATTTATTATCAACAATGATGGATTTCATGGTTTATGAACTTTGATTTTTTTTCAAATTTCAGTTTGATAACAATCATCAGATTATGTCATTTTCTAATAAATCTTATTTTGCTTAATAGACTGGACATTCTATATTGCTATCTATACTGTACATATGAATAATATTTCCAAAATTTATTATCAGACTTTTGTAATTTCAATAGTTTAGCTACTTATGCAGATAATTTGTTATCAAAACATGGATAGATGGATAGAGATTAAAATAACTGATGGCTGCCTGGATAAGATAGAAAAGTGGATATATAAAAATTATTTAACATTAAATTTAGATACACTGTAAAAAGAGCGATGTTAAAAATGGACTCATTTTAACACCGCGCGGTATTAAAATAAGATAAAACCGGCGTAAAGGTGTACTTTTCCTATAGAAATGGTGTAAGTTTCCTATATTAAACTAGTATTCATTATTCATTGAAAAGTTTAATTAACGAGTATTATTTTTTAACAAGTATGAAATCCAGGGAGGTGCGAATAGTGTTCGAATCGAATAGTACTATTTGATTCGAATATTCGAATAGTTCTAATATTCCGAATAGTTCAAATAATTTGAATTCTTTATTAAAAAGTTGATGGGACGATTTCATTGTTGTCGCTTTTTGCTACTATATCAACCTCTTTGGCAACGGTTAAATATTATTGAATAAAATTTGTAAAAATATTGATTAATTAAATTGTTGATAATAAATATGTTGGCAAAAGCGCGCTCGATTTTCTAGTAGTTTGAATAATCTGAATAATTCGAACAAGCGTGTTCTGTTGATAAACTAACTAATTTTTGTGTAAAAATTTAGTACCATATCAGGATTAGCTTTATGTTTAAAAATATCAATATTTTACAAGATACAAGATTTTAGTTTTAATTTTTATTTTTTTTTCAGGCATTTTTTAATTTACTATAACTTCTCAATAACTTTTTGAATAAAAAAAAAAAAAAAAAAAAACATTTGAAGTGATTGAAATCATTCGAAAAGATTTGATTTTTACTACTACATCGATATGTACTTTACATTGAAGTAATCTGTTCAAATATTTTATTTTCTAACTAAGGGCACAACCCTTCATATGAGTACCCACATAAAATTTACATATATTTTATATAGCAATCTATAAAATATATCTATTACATATAGCAATGTTTTTTCAATCGATTGCAAAATACATTGTTTGTACTTTTAACCAAATTGCGATGAAGATGACCCATACGATCAACTACTGATCCGTTTTTTTTAATCAATATTATTTTTAGAAACTTAATAACGGACAAATAATTAGATAAAAATTCGCTATAATTAAGATAACACTGCCACTTTGAACGGTTTGAGTTTAGTATCTACACGGAGAAAAAAATATTGCTCTCATCACTATACGTATCGTAATTATCACGATCCAGGCGAAAAGTAGTGGGAAAGTAGTGGCGCTGCAAGCGGTGTATCGTGATTATCACGATACGTATAGTCCTTAGCACCATACGTTTTGAGGTAATCACAATACGTATAGTGATGGAATACAAAAGTTAGTTAACAGTCGCTATACATATGATTGTGATAATGACGATACAAAGTTTCGTGTTTATCACGATATTTTTTTCTCCGTGTATCCGTCTATTTTGTTGCCCCTTAGATTTAGGATAAAGAACAGAGAAAGTACAAGCTTTGTGGCATGCGAAAAGTAAACTTTAGAATCAGTGATATTGAGTTCAATAATTTACCACCGACACAGTTTGTCAGCAAAAGAAAATTTGTCAGTATTAGATATGTGAAGAATTGAGAAATCATTTCAATTTCTATTGCGATGCTACTCAATGGTTCTTGAAGTGATTCTGTATAATTTTCACATGTTTTGAGAGCCTTGAGATAATGTTCTCATTTATCTTCGCAGTTTTAGAAACATGGAATCATTTCTACCTCTTAAATTGCAACTTAAGCATTTGTGGGATTATAATTTCATGCATTGCTTTATAATTAATTACTTTTCAACGCTCAATATACATTCTGTATATTGATTTCTTAAATATACACAGATATTTTGAATAAATTAAAGAATTAAAATTCGATTGAATAGCAGAAATCATGTAACTAAAAATTTTGTATTAGGTTTGTGAAATCATTCATGTATTTTAAATGAAAAATGATTTGGTAGAGCTTTGAAGATTAGAATGAAAGTACAATTTTCGGCAGCGAAAATTAATACATTTAATTTATTTTATTTTATTCAATTCAACTGACATGTCAGTCAAATAACTGCAGTTATTTTAAAAAACAATAAAATTTTCTAATGGTCAGTTGTGAAAAGTGACTACTACATAAGTTGTACCACGTCTCATAAAACATTAATAATATTTGATTGGTTGTGTGATTGAGGGCGAATTGATTGAAGATGAATAATTTTTAGAAAATAAGTTTTTACATAGGAAAAAATATATTACACTACAAGGACAGAGTTTTCAAATACCTACCCTGAGACACGGAAAAAAAATTGTAGGAAAAATGACAATTTTCACATCTTACAAACGCGTATAAAAGTAGCTAATATACGAATTTTTATGGTGTAATGTTCTAAATTAAAAAATATAAAATTATGAAAGTGAATATATTAAGATTTTGGTTTTTTCCGTATAGTGTATACTATTTTTTTTCTGTTATAGTCGTTTGTAAGTACGTCGATTGACTGCATTTTCCTAAACAATAAAACCATGTTCTAGCAAGCAGCTCATATGTGGCGGGCTATTCCAACTTTTGTTTGTTTGTTTCTTCTTAACTTATTTTTAAGAGTTAAAATTTTAATGTTGCCCCGACATTTACGACACGCGCGAAACGAGTGCCGCTTTTCGGAAAGGGGAGGGGGGGGGTAGCACGAACATATGTCGTAAAAGCTAAATTACAATTTTTTCAACAGAAACAGATTCAATTTTTTAACCTTATATTTATTTTTATGTTGAAAACACAATTACGCCGAGAATATTTACTTTTTTTTTTTTTTTTTGTTTTTTTCCGGTAATTAATGTTTAGATTACATCCTTTTTCAATTTATAATAATTGACACTCATAAACACCAATGATTTCTAAGCAAGCAACCTCAAGACTATGCATCACAGTAAGAGTGACAGAGATGGTGACTACTGCTTTGCGGCAGTAATGTCAGACTTATACATCAGTCTGCACGAAAAAATTCTTTCCTTCCGCTGTTATGAAAGGCGTGCGCGTAATTTTATCTGTGAACGAATGTTAGGCTTTTTCTCCTACTTTATTGTAAATATATATTTGTTTCAATAGCTTTATTCTCATCTGAAATTGATTAGAATTACTTAAGTTGCTCTCTTAAAATAAATCAAGGGAATTTCACTGTTTCACAGTTATAAGTATACCAAGTGGTATACTTATAACTGTGAAATAGTGAATATACCACTAATTTCCAGTGATTTTCACTGTTTCAGATTTAGAGAGTGTATTCAGTTAGTAGACTCTCATTTCGGTTAGATACAATTTTAATAATTGAAAATTATTTCTGCTTTTTAGTTTAACTAGACTTAACACGCTCGCTTCGCTCGCCTTCATTCTTTTAAAAATCCCGCCACTATCTCAGTCGACTAGAAATTAACCTTTCATACCGTTTTTAGTAGACTAGACTTAACACGCTCGCTTCGCTCGCCTTCATTCTTTTAAAAATCCCGCCACTATCTCAGTCGACAAATCAACAACCGAATAAAATAGTCACAGAAGTGACGTAAAACGATACGACATCAACTTTTTAGAAGAGGATTTGCTATTGGAACATTTTTATTTAAGTTTTTCGAACGATCTTTGATTTAATGTACATATTGTAATAATGAAGAGACTTAATAATATTAATTGTTGTCCATTTATTTAAGTATCGTTAAAAATGATTAACAACATAAGTTGTTACTAATTTATTATACATAGTATTAGAATATAGTGAAGATGTTCCGTTCATGACACAACATATGGATTCATTGCATTAAGTGACTTCAACGCTTTGGTTAAAAATTAAAGATCAATATTATGTTAACCTTTATATAATCGAAGAAAATTTTATGAATAATAACTTCGAAAAAAGATGTAGACTCCCGTCTCTCCTTGGGTCGATAGCAGCAGCAGCATCCGATTACCTCCGTAAATAAAGTCCAAAAGCTTACTGTTCCTTATTTTTCCGTTAGAAATATTTTATAATATGTATATTCTATTTACTTCTACGCTATATCAAATATTTATAATTTAAATACTTTTTAATTGTTGAATTTCTAAACAATTTAAAAAAATTTCTTATTTCCGTTCGATATAAAGAAAACGTCAAAATTAATGAGAATAGCATATTCGAGTTTTCGTGTTTTTTTTTTTTTTTACGTTATATAGATTTCTTTCTACATCTTCCTTTCCAACTGCAATATTTTACGGTTATAAGATTACGAATTATACTTTCAACAAAAAATTAACATCGTTATAATATTTAATTCAAATTTGTTAAAAAGCAAAAAAAAACTCTTGATAAAAGTATTGAATAAAAAACAAAGTCACTTGCAAGTATATTAAATAATTGAAGCTGTTAGCTACTTTTAAATTAAGAAAATTCCTACAGTAATCAAAAGTTTTAATAATTTTCTCAATACTGTTCGATTCTTCGTATCGTTTCAACTTTTACTTTTTTCAATTGATAGACTTATTATTAACGATCTTGATAATCTCATGCCCATTAATATTAAGTATTACAAAAGTTTAATTTCCACACAGCAATTAAATCAAATAATAAAAGTTTAATAATAGTAAAACGAGCTGTTTAAATTAGCGCTGCGAAAAATATGGCTCTAAATTATGCAGGTCGTGACTTATAATTCATTGTACAGAGTACAGACGTTTAATTACTTGGATCGGAAATACTAATTGTTAGAATAAATTGAAAAAGACCAAGT
The DNA here is from genome assembly GCA_000956155.1 of Cotesia vestalis. Classification (NCBI taxonomy): domain Eukaryota; kingdom Metazoa; phylum Arthropoda; class Insecta; order Hymenoptera; family Braconidae; genus Cotesia; species Cotesia vestalis. The sequence continues at coordinate 24,147 of JZSA01001952.1, read as the reverse complement.
GTTGACAAATAATATTATTCATCAAGAAATGGATTGTTATTGTTAACCCTAAATAAAGCCAACAGACCTTCAAAATATTTAAAATCGTATTTTTTGTGACTTTATTCTCAAATAATTTTTGATTGAGCTTATTTTTACACGAAAAAAATCTGATTCTAAATTTGTATTTACATGGGTTCTAATTTTTTTTTTTATTTAATTATTATTTAGAGTCATTTTTAACTGCTTTGGTCATACAGCCGACTTTAATTGCTGGGAATGGTACGTTGGGGCCTTTTTGGGTTGTGAGAATCTTAACCTACACGGCAAGGGTCGAATCTCAATCAAACTGGTTTCTAAGACCATCTTGGGATTCGAACCCAGTCCTGGTTGGCGAGTCTGTCCAAGTGCTCTATAGGCCATGCGCTTTAGACCATTCGGCTAACGTTTTAAATTTTTATTTTATGTATTTAATATATGCACTCATTTTACCAAAAACAGTATGTATCATACCACTGTGCTGAAAATAACACCACCGTGATACAAAATTAAAATCACTTTTTTTCCGTATTAGACATACATGTTAAAGCTAACGATCTAACCCTTGCACTGAAAAAACGCTTTTTTGCTCGGCACCATCTACTGTATTGAAAATAGTGTATCGTTACAGGTACAATCCGTATAGCTACAAATAGCATTCTGTATAGCGATCGTCGCGATCCATTCGGGTTCCATTTACGATACTATTGCTACCATTAGTATGCAGTTTTAACTATTCTCTAGATAGCTACGTGTGTATCATGACAGTAGCAATATCGTATCGCGCACAGCAGAAAACTTTTTTTCAGTCTGGTTTGATCTATAAATCTTTCACTTCATGGTAGGATTTTAAATCATTTTCAGGTACATTTCATAGAAATTTTTCTATTGCATCAGTTTTTATGATAAAATTACGTTTAATTTACAAATATTTTATCTTGAATAATCAAATAAATGTTAAGAAAATGATCTATGTACAAAATTTTTTTACACAATCAAAATTCAAGTGAATTTTAACACATTGACTAATTTTATACATAGATTTCTATGAAGTCGGCTTAAAAGTACCATTTTATGATCGTCAGAATTGTAAAATGTTGATATGTGTATCCATATGGACTTGTTAAAAATATCTCTACAGAAGTGAAAAAACAATAGTGAAATGTAAAGCAAAAAAATATATGCGGGTACATTTATTTGGTAATTATGCTACATTATTGCGATAGTGCTGTTTAATTCAGATTTAGCAAAGCAAATAAGAGAAATGCGATGAAATAAAATTGAGAAATGTCAACCTAAATCCAATTCAGGACTATGTTTCTTCTGGCGCTCTTGTTCTCTCACCAATAGCTGTCCACAGTGTGGGAGAGAATATGCGGGTTGCAAACCGCATGAAATAATGAATACCCGAATTGTGAACGTGAGCTCCCGATTTTGCGTTCATATAACTGTTGGTAAAGAGGAGAAGAGAGTGAAGAGAACTGAGCGTAGTTGGTCGTCCATCCGACCACATTATGCGCCACTGTAGCAATACAACTTCTGCACATGTATCTCAAATGGGTTTACTATTATCCCTTTTACAACAGCTTTGCTATATAAAATAATAATATCGTTATCTGTATGCAACATTCTCTGAATTCGTCACCTTTTTCTTTAATCGTTTTGGGCACGATAATATGTGATATTTGTGGGCCGCAATCATTCAGGATAGTTCAAGTAGAATGTGAATTAAACGTGTTTCTCACCCCTAAGAATGTTAAATACTTTATAATTATTTCGTGTTAATATAATCAATCATTAACAAGCGCTCAAATCCACTTTCCTGAGTTGAACCCTGAATTATAGCTGAAAAGAAAAATCTCTAATTAGAGCCCCATTTGTAATTTAATGTCTTTTATAAAGAATATACCAATAATAGTTACTAATAATAATAGTTAATCTTTTCAGATAGAAAGTCGAACTTGCGGTGTTCTGACAACAAGTCGAGGTTTTTTGTCTCTAGTTTCTCGATTATCATCTTTTTGTTCGATGTACACCTTCAGCGAGTTTATTAAAAGTCAACGAAGCCTTGCAAACATATTTCAATTTAAGAAACCGAAAAATGGTTAACCCTAAAACTTCCCGCTTTTTTTTAATTTGAAATGCTCGAAAATGATCCAATTTTAAAAAAAAAGTTAACCCCTTGTGCGAGCGAAAAATTAAAAAAGACGCGACCAACGAAGGGTTCAAAACTATTTCACTTACCATCAAATGATTAGGTCGTGCCATCTGTCCCACGATTACCGTAAATTCAACGGTAATCTTAAAAGAAAATTTCTTTCAGTCTAAAGAAATAACTTGAAGATAGAGACAATAAGTCGAAAGCAGATGTTGTACACACGTGTCTGAAACACGCGTGTTTGTTAGAAAAAATTTTACTACTGATTAGAAAAAATAATTGCCGTAGGAAACAATAAAAAGATAATGTAAAACGAAACCCAAGAATACTTCATCCCTGAATTCACGATAGTGTTTTCAAATATAGATAGAAAAATTTAGTTTTAAGTGAGATACAGCAAATTCTGAACAGGAAACTATTCAAAAGAATATTTAATACTTTAAAAAAAAAGAAAAATAGATTTATAACCAGAAACCGTTTAAAATAATTTCTTAATGGTAGAGTTCTGCTAATAATAAGAGTTAACAATTATACATATAAAAAAATCTGAAAAACGATGGACCGGCAAGCTATCCCTGGAACTTCCCACTTTTTCCGAGATTGACTTCAAAATCTAATCAGCTCGAAGTCTCAATGAACACTTTCGAAAGTTGGATCGCTCATCTTGACCGGTTGATTCGTTCTCATTATATCGTATAGCAAAATTTTATTTTCACACACACCCACACACATACCCGCAGGGCCAGTCCTCCAGTCGGAAATAGTCGCATGGCTTCCTAAAACCTTAAAACGTGAAGAACTGTTAAAAATTCGCATTGTCAATATTGGACCGAAATCTATAACTTCCTATTTTTAAAAATTATTAATTTTCAAACCGGGAAGTTAAAAATATGTTTAAAATTAAAAAATAATTTACTGCTAGACGAAACATTGTGAATTATTTTTTGCTCACCCTAATTAAATAAATCGTGGTTATGGGCAATTTTTTTAATGTAGAACATTTCACTATGCAAATGTTTACCACAGTGACGATAAAAAATTACGTAGAATCAGGTTATATAGTGCACAATCGGCTACAATCTCTGTAGTGGTGACCTTCTTAAGTGTGGCAAACGAAAACCAAGTTCAAAATATCGAATAACTAAAATATCTAAGAAATTTTATTTCAGATACCCTAAAGTTTATAAGGTTCTGGATATAAATCAGTGTTATTTAATTTACCAATTTTAAAAGGATAAAAATTTTATCGTTAATACCGGAAACAATTATTTCAATTATAATGAATGATGAAGCCATTCAAAATTCTGTAAGATTAATTATCTCTGTTAATCTATGTCCTTAAATTATTGTTATCCTATCGTAAAATTAAATTTCCTAACGGTTATATATCTGTTACTTTTACATGGAATTATTGAAAACAGAAAAAAACCTTTATTGTAAACTAATAAATTTGATTATTGACGATAAAAATACATTGTTCTGTCAGCAACGCGATCAATCTCGTCCACTCGATTTAGAGCGGCACATTTGCCGCCATATATCCTAACGACTAATAACATAATCGGCTAAACTGGTGCTTGCTTTGTGATATCCATGATTGATTTGGCAAAGCCGCAAAAAATAAAGTAGACTGGAGAACGTAAATTCACAGGATCAATGTTACATGTCCACATATTACTCGTACGTGCAATGAATAAAATTGCACAGTAAAAATATAAACGTTTATAGAAAAAAACTTTTTTTTTTCCAATTTTTTTTGTTCATTTAGATATTTAACATTTTAGACACTATAGTTAAAATAATAGATAAAATACGGTTCAAATATAAGTTCCAAGTCTACACATCTAAGAAAATTGAGTGCATCGTAATCCGGGTTATATGCCATTTTTAACAAAGTAGGATCAAGTACACATGCATACAAAAGTATTCTCGTTGTTTTGTAGAAAATTTTTCTAAGAGTTAGTGAGAACTTTTTTATGATCAAGTGGGTGTGAAGTAACGAAAAAAAAAAACTTTTTTGAATTGTACAAAACTTTTTGTAGTTATGTTCTTGTCAAAGTTTTATCCACGACGATGTGTCTTGACATTTTTCGTTTAAGAAAAAATGTTATGCTAATTCGTTGATTTAAAAATTAGCAAGTTTTTGTGACTCTTTTTCAATCGATACTTTTTATTTTTCATAAATTTTTCCAAATTATTATTACTAAAAAAAAAATTTTTTAAAAATCTATTTTTGACGATTCTTAAAATCTACTGAATCGATTCTTTAAACCCGAATTCCATATACTGAATCATGACCTACTATTATGTCTTGCTATTTCTCTTGAAATGAAATCTTTTTACTTGTCTATAATTTTATTTCGATTTCATCTTGAATCTTGAGAACCGAAAAGACCATAAAGGATTCTTATAGAAAATTTGCTCTCGCTTCTGAAACTGACGTTGAATTTTCCATACGACTATGGATTATTGAAATATCAGTGGTCAAAAGAACAAAAGGATCTTGTTCCATTCAAACAGGGATCTTTAAAATTGATATATGTCTATGAAAACGAGTAAATATATAAACATTAGTTGGTCTTTTCCTAACTACAATTTACTGGAGTTAGAATATTTCAATTGAATTGTTGAATTTGAAGACACAGGAGTAATTTTTACGCTTAGCGATTTATTGACAAATACTAACTAATAATTTAAAATTACACTTTTGTTGATATTTTAGACTAATCATTAATTAATAGATCGTTGATAAATTGTCGATAGATAGATAGCTGATAGATAGACGATATAGTTGTCTTGTGAGTAGGTGTCTGACTGATGATTTTTGTTTGAGGAATACAATCAGAGGTTGCAGTTTGAGGAAATGAGGAAAAGTGTGGTTACGTTGTTTGTGCAAAATTATTGGTAGTCAAAAATTGTAGGTGTAAATAAATAACTTGAAGGTAGAGAGGATAAGTCGAAAACAGATGTTATACACATGTTCATCATAATAAACAAATAAAATTATTTTCTAATAGTAAAGTTTTTCTAACAATAAAAGTTTTAGTTAACTAATATGCATATAAATAAAATGTGTTTAAAGATTAACAATTTTTTTCTTACTGCTAGACGAAGCATTAAATTTCATGAAAATAATAAATAAATAAAAATTATGAAATAATGTTTGAATAAGATTTAATGATAATTTTGCAATTTTTTTTATGATACCAAGTTTTTATAGGATTGAAATTTTTTAATAAGTAAAAAATTTAAGTTTACTATTGCAATGTTGTCAAGTTAACTCGAAAAATATTCAAAATTTTGAAACATGATAAAGAAATTTTTTGCTTAGAATTGCTTCATTGATCTGAATTTTTTCTCTGTGAATCTCATTTTGAATCACCCTGTATACATGTAATGATTCTAATTTTGTATCACGATAGATATTGTCTGCTCAGTGGTATAGTCAATGCTGTATAAATGTTATAAATTAAATACAAATTTAGAATCACTTTAGAATCAATTTTTCTTTTCTGTGTATATCATTGTTTCAGTCAAGATACACCACTAAATATTCTATTTCTTCGAATTATAATAAACTTGCTGCATTTCAAATTCCTCCGCCAATTTTGATTCGTTGATGCAATGATGAACTTCGTTTTACGGACCACATTTAGAAAGAATTTGTTTACATAGAAGTTGAAATCAGAAGTATAAAAAAATTGACTTTGTTTAAAGGTGATTATCTGTTCTCATCAAATTTTGACTCTGCGAATTTGTACAAGCAACTCTATTTCATACCTATATATTAAAATAAAAATGAATTAGTGTAACCAAAAAAAAAAAATGGTCACCCATAGCCCAATTTTTACCATCGAAGTAGTATTTATTCAAATCGGATTTAATGTTTGCGAATTGATATATAAATACCATGCCAGCAACATAGCAGTAACACACAGTAATTCCTGGTGAATTCGATGGGAAAAGACATCTCTTATCGTTGAGTCGTATCAAGTATACCACGAATTGAACGTGGCTGCAATGAGGGGATTTTGGAATTACGATGTTGCGGATTACAGGCGTGTGTGGAGACTGGCGATACGCGCGTTCACGCGAACGGGTTATGTTATATAGAATGCCAAATGGATAGAATAGAAGCTCTGACTGTACTGGTAGGAGAGTTAGAGTCAGTAGTATGAGCAACCCCAGCTTTTAAATGCAACTGTACGTGAGTTGGTAACAGAAAGTGACCGCTTGGGAGATAGAAACGGCCAAATAGAGGAGAACGGTATGTAATGGAAGAGTCCTGGTAAAAAAGAAAATAAATATAATGACAATAAAGAATAAAAAAATTAAGCACGTGAACGTACTTTAAAAATAAATCGTCTTGACGTAACACGGATAATAAGCCATACAGGTGGCAAGTTCGGAATAATAAATTATACTGCTGAAAATGACTTAATATTACTTTAATTTTGTTTTCTTTATTTTTTTCTTTCTATAAATGTATCTGATAGAAATCTAACCACTGCTTTAATCCACATGTTACAATTTTCTTATAATCTTACATCAATATGTTTCAATTAGTTGATAACTTTCGAAAATATCATTGTTTAGAAAAGTAATGAAATGAAACTAGTCGTGGTATTAGTTCTTAACCGATCTTGATAAGAAGTAAAATATTTATTATTGAAACGATTACCTTGATCAAATTCGAATATGAGTAATAAAATAGATAGATTAGTTAAAAAATGGTGGCAAAATAAATTTTTCTGAATGCGAAAAACTAAAACTATAATATAAGAGAAAAAATCATTAGACAATGTAAATGACTGTTTTCTTCAAAAACAGTTAACGTATTCGTTAACGAGTGAAATTCTTACATGGAATTTTCTGCTATCTCCAAAAAACTAAGAAAAAAAATTGTTTTCAATGTAGTTTTTTGGAATAACTTTGAAGCAGCTTTATTGATCGACTCCGAAAACTAATCAGCTCTGAACCTTGAAAAATCACGTCGATCGCCGCTAATCCGGCCAAAATCGGTTAATTCGTTCGAGAGATATCGTGAAGGAAAAATTTCAAAAAAGTGTTTTTTTTTACATAACTTCGATATTTCTTTTCGGATCGTTTTTGATGTAATGATATAACTATACGAGTTCAAAAAACCACGTCGATCTTATCCAAGAACGTCGAAATTGGTTGATTGGTTCGTGAATTATCGCACGTATAAAAACAACTTAGTTCTTAAATAACAAAAGATGGGATAACTTAAAAATATGTTGTGGTAACAAGTGAGTGTAGTTATAGCAACAAATCCATTAGTTGCATTAACAAAATGTTCCAAGTTTTACTAATAAACCAGTTTATTAAATCACAAAATCAATTTGTTGCTCGAACAAAATCATTTTGTTGATATCACAAAATGACTTTGTTGCTGTTACAAAGTGATTTTGTTACAATAACACAACTAATTTGTTGCGTTTTAAATGTTTTCTTATAAAGTTTACTGTAACAAATTTATTTGTTATACCAACAAATTCTCATTGTTATGCTTACAAATTCTCTTCATTTCTTCAACAAATTGTGTTTGTTACTCCAACGAATTCTCTTTGTTATTTTAATGGAATAATTTTGCACCAACTAAAAGTATTTTGTCGAATCAACTTTAAGATTTTGCTACAGTAACAAAACTGTTTTGTTGTTAGAACATATCAATAACTTGTTATAACTTAAATTTTATTTCAACATATGATTTGTTAACTCGATGTTAACAAATTCATTTGTTACCCCAACATATCTTAGGTTATCTTAGCAAATTTTTTTCTGCGTGAGTTGTCTAATAAATTCGGTAAAAATGAATTTTTCAAATTTCTCCAAAATTTTTGATCTGATCAATTTGTGTTAAAACCAAGTCATAGGATTCAAAAAACTGCGTAAACCACGCGAAAATCGGTTTATTCAATCAAAAGTAATAGCAGTTTGAAAGTTTTGAGAATAGTGTTCTGTTAAACTTATGTCAGGCTTTTGAGTTTATGACACATAAATTATATTTTTGAGGTCGAAGAGCTCAAAAACATCATATGGGCAATTTTAAGCGCTTAGGTATGGAATTGGCGGAAAGTTGCAGGAATGGCCTTCAGAGTCAACCTTTTTCCTAATTTTTTTCAAATACCTTTTAAGTAGATAAAAATAGTTCATGTCAAAAAAAAATATATGTTTAAGCTGATGAAAGAATTATGTTATCTCATAAAAATTGAAGATCTTCCAATATTATTGAAACTTTATTAGTGAGCGGATTATTAAATTTTTTTAGATGAAAAAATCGTAGATATTAATGAAACGAAAATCGTTTGCTTTACAAAATTAACTTATTTTTAACTTCCCGCTAAGAAAATCAATGATTTTCAAAAAATCGGGAAGTTATTGGTTTTACCCCGTTTTGAAAAAATCGAGTTTTTATCAGATCTCGACGTTTTGAGGTCCTAGGAAGCTTCCCTGACTATTCCTGAGAGGGTGTCACTGTGTGTGTGTGTGTGTGTGTGTGTGTGTGTGTGTCACTGTGTCTGTATGTGTGTGTGTGTGTCACTGTGTCTACGTATTTCTAACTTCCCGCTAAGAAAATCAATGATTTTCAAAAAATCGGGAAGTTATTGGTTTTACCCCGTTTTGAAAAAATCGAGTTTTCATCAGATCTCGACGTTTTGAGGTCCTAGGAAGCTTCCCTGACTATTCGTGAGAGGGTGTCACTGTGTCTGTATGTGTGTGTGTGTGTGTGTGTAAGTATGTAAACCTTTTATAACTTTTGAACGGCTTGACAGATTCGAATGAACTGAACGGGGTTCCAAAGGGTTTCATCAAACTTAGATTTCCTGAAAATTTCAGCTGATTCAAACCATTAGATTTCAAGAAATCTTAAAAAAACCATGAAAAAATAAGAAAAAATAATTTTTTAAATGTGGTTTTTTTGAGATAACTTTTTAACGGCTCTACCGATTAATTCCAAAATCTAATCAGCTCTTAACCTTGAAAAACCACGTCGATCACCGCCGGTCCGGTCAAAATCGGTTCATTCGTTCGTGAGTTATCGTTGTCGAAAGAAAACCAAAAAAAGTGTTTTTTCGGAATTACTTCGAAATTCCTAGATCGATCAATTCGAACTTAAAAGTTCTTCATGGGCCTTAAAAACCGCGTCGATCGCCGCCAAGAACGTGGGAATCGGTGCATTCAGTCAAAAGTTATTGCGATTTGAAAATTCAAAAATAGTGTTTTATTAAGTCTCTAGCAGACTTTTGAGCTCCAAAGCCTAGAAAAGCTATCTCTTTGAGCTCGGAGAGCTCAAAATGACACGAAAATTATATTTTTGAGCTCGAAGAGCTCAAAAACGTAATAAGTGCAATTTTTAGCGCTTAAGTATGGAAATATCAGCGGGAAGTTGCAGGGATGGCCTGTAGGGTCAACCGTTTTCCTAATTTTTTTTTTTATAAAGCCGAGTGGCATTTTTTTGTATTATTACGATTTTTAATTATTACATAAAGATTTGCTAGTTCTTAATATATTATTATAGATAGAGAATAGAGTATTAGATAAATAGCTCTCGGGATTTTGTAGGTGTACTCGGGATTCCTTTGTAGTCCAATATACATGCATAACATCTGTGTTTTACATTAGAAGATAACTGCCACTATTTCGATTGTAATATCCACACACGAGTTTCGAGTCCTTTTGTAGGACAATAAAGCGTCGTAGGGGATGAGCAAAAGAAAGAGAATTAAAGAGACAAGAGAGAAAGAAAGTGCGATAAATACACATGGTATATATAATATATACATAGATGTTCGTATTATATACCAACCGTAACGATATTCTTCTCGACTGCATGGTAAAATATAGTAGAAAGACAGAGTGCAATATAATAGTAAAGTACGATAGAATTCAGTACGGTGAGAGAATGAGAATTAAAATGAGATTGAAAGTCTACTCAAAATTTAGAGATGAATATACTTTGTATAGTATAGTTATAACTATTCCCGAAAGCCGCTTAAAGGCATTCTCTTGGATTATTATTCGTTCTGACTGCCATAATCATAAAATGAAAAGTACGTATGTAGTTCATAATGCATCTTTACTTAGATATGTATATAAAGGTGGTTGCGAACAGGTTTACTGAGAGGTCAATTTGTGTTAAACTTATCTGAGTCCTCTATGAATCAACAAATATATGTAGGTGACTGTGTATTCATGACTTACTTATTAAGGTAAATAGAGAATGGATGGGTGAATTAATTCATACTACGAGAGTTAATAGAATTTAATATTGAGCAGGACGGATGTATATAAAATTTAATTGTTATTTTGACTTAGAACTTTCATTCATGCATTTATTGCACGACTCTTGATGTAAAGCATTAGAGAGTAATTTCGTTTTTTTTTCCTTAACTATTTTTATTGTTATGCTCGTATTTGATTATGAAATCAAAATACTATTGCATACACAATCTAATCTAGATCAATTCTTTAAACTTCGATCATTTATTTAATTTATTAATTCATTTTAATAAAATCTTTCATATATAAAAATAAAAAAGAAATTCTCGTAGTTTTTGCATATTGACTTTGAAATAGTAAACTAAACTTCGAACCTCGCATGCTGATATTTACTACTAATTAATTTAAATAGTCTCGAACAATATTTCTCTAATTTCTCTCACGTGAATTCTATTAACTCTGAAAGTCATTTTTTTTCTTTACACTTATATTTTCGAAAATATTTAGAGAAAGGCTCGGCTTGAAAAAAAATAAAAAAAAAATCTTAGAAAATTTAATTTCCTGCAAAATGGGTTTTAATTTTCGTTTCACTGAAACACTTAGTTTCAAAGATATAAACATTGGAGCATTCAAAAATTTATAAAATTTGCATTTAATCGAGCTTAATAGAGTTAATGCATCTTAACTCTATACAGAAAAAAATTTCCAGAAAAATTTACGATACAACTATTGTAAAGCTAAACTATACTTTTATTACTATTAATTATGCTAAAACCCAAAATTTAAGAATTTATATAAAAGGTTTTAAAATCTTAGCTCTTAATAAATAACAAAAATTCAATTTGAAAGAACTACTCAAAATTAAAACTAAGGGCTCAAATTTTCAGAGATTTTTTTTTTTTTTTTTATATGGTAGAAAATAGAAATACCCTAATACATTATACAATTATACAAAATCTAAATATTATCAACACAAATTGAATAGAAGCGAATTTAAGTAAGGCATTTCATTAAAACTATACAGTGAATTTAATTAATTTTCAAAACTTATATTTCTATTATTAATATTAATATGCAAACATTTTTAATAAAGTAAATTCATATTTAAAATGAATTTGATAAATATATTCTTTGTATATTCTGAGGCTGCACATCTGTTTGAGACGTCGACCAGTAAATTTAATAAATCTTTAAGCCACTTAGTTACACATGGATGGCGTGGAGTTCATATTATATATTATGTGTTAACAAAAAAAAGTATGTATATATACATAAATATATGTTAAAAATAAGAAAAAATTTAATTAGCAAGCTTGTACAAATTTTTTAAGATTTAAAATTTTTTGTGCTTATAAGTAAAAATAAAAAAAGTTTGAGAAAAACGCTTTTTTTTTTTTATAAATTTTAGAACAGTAATATCTTGTCAGTAAAAGTTATACAACATTGGTTAGTCATGTGACATTTAAATGATAACATACTTTTAAAATAGACTAGAAATTCAAATTGCGCGCATACGCGCGCGCTCTAATCTTGAACCAATAAGGAATCAGAGTCCATGTTTTCGATACTAAGCTAACTTCATTGTACCATCAATTTTAGTATATAGGATCCCTGATGAAAAATTTTTTTCTATACTTATTTTTCAAAGAATTTTCGAAACTACTTGCTCAATTGACTTTAGAATCTAATCAGGTTAAAGTCTCAATTAATCTCTTCGACTGTCACAATCTAGAAATAGTGATCGTTTTTACAATTTTTAAAGTCTATTCTACATCTGATTAAAAATTAACTTTAATTATCGGTCGGAAACCATTAACCTCAAAAAATTTAATAATTTACAAGTTCAATTGGGAAAAGTAAAAAATTTTAAGTAATGACAAATTTTATTTATTCATTGCATACAATGAACGCAATTAAAGTGACCCAATGTTGAATACTTAACTCATGACTTGGTCACCTGGTTTCATTGACCTTACAGGTAAACAATTTTTGCTTTAACTATGATTGATATGTCAATTTCAACGAGATTTAATAAAAATCAAAAGTTCATTATTTAGTAATCAATCGTTTTTACATTTATGTTCAATCAAATTATGAATGATGAATTATAATCGACATAACATTTTTTCATTTATATACTCTTTACGAGATCAATGTCAAAATACTGCTAAAAGCTCAATACTTTTTTGAGTCGTTAAATAATTAAAAAAAAAAAAAAAAAAAAAATGTAGAAAAATTGAAAAACTACCAGTGCAATTTTTTTTAAATATCTTTTTAGTTGTAATTTAATTAATTAATTTAACATTATGTCTAACTTTGTTTCCATGTAAATATGATCTTGTAGAATATAAAAATTTTTCTTGCCTCAATTATTGGATTTTGTAACGTAGTCAGCAAAAAAGGTACAATTACCAAGATGAATATCTAAAAAATTTGTTTTATGATTTATAATTTTAGTGAATCAATGTCAAAATACTGCTAAAAGCTCAATACTTTTTTGAGTCGTTAAATAATTTAAAAAAAAAAAAAAAAAAAAAACTAAAAGTGCTCAAAGACCTTAATTTTGATAAATGAAAACTTTTATGATAAATATCTTTTATTTGTAATATCTGTAAGATAAAGTATCTAATATTAAAAGTACTTTTATTTTTATAGTATGAATTACTGAATAGTTTATGAGCATGGCCAGTTTTCAAAGAGCTAGTAGAAAACTCAGTCTTTCAATGAAAAGCTCTTTTGGTTTTTTTTTTTTATTCTTGTATAATTAATTAATTTAACATTATGTCTAACTTTGTTTCCATGTAAATATGATCTTGTAGAATATAAAAATTTTTCTTGCTTCAATTATTGGATTTTGTAACGTAGTCAGCAAAAAAGGTACAATTACCAAGATGAATATCTAAAAAATTTGTTTTATGATTTATAATTTTAGTGAAAAATAAATCATTGCTCACCTGCAAATATTTTGTTTTCGTTGTTATTTCAAACAATGTTTTCCCGTTTAAAGTAAAGTGTTTCATTATTTATTTAAAAAATTTATTTTTTCTTTTTTTACAAAACAATAATTATTAACACATTAAATTTAAAAAATTACTGTGTTCATATTTTAGTTGTAATGGCCCGAATTATACGTGACTAGAGTAAAATATTACTTTTAAATTACTTTAATCCTGACATTGTGTTAACACATTTGTATACTCAGACTTGTTTCTAACTAACAAAATTTTCTCCTCGGATTTAACGTTAAGGAAATTTAATTCAATACTTTATTCAGAATTGCAAATAAGTTTTATAGTGCGCACTAAAAAATAATTCGTTTTTCTAAGTTTGCATTACCAATTACCACCCACCCTCTTTTTTTTGGTTATAACTTACACTTAAAAACTATTTGCTTTACTACACAAAAGACAAATTTGGAAAATTCAACAGTGCATGTCTGTTACGGTCGTATTAATTTTTTACGTAAAATTTTTATTAATTATTGATGAAAAGTTGATTATCATTTTTCTATTAATAGAAAATGCAATTAGTAATTATACATAGAAGATGTAAATAGTAATTACGATTAATCATGAGGGGGCTCATAATTTACAAGTAATTACAGCTTCTGTAATCAACAATATCTTGTAATGAAGTACATACAATAATAAACATCATTTTCGGAATTAAGTTCGTTGGTGGCTGGTAGCTAAGTCGATAAAAGTGTAAGATTTTGAGCGCTACTAAATTTCTTGGCCACGATTACCATGGCAATAGCTACTTGTTTAAGAAAAACAAAATTTGACGTAAATCATGAATTTTACGTTAATATCTGGATAACTAAACAAAAAGATAATGAATTGTAGTGCACTTTAATCAAGATATCTAAATTACCCGTAAAAAAGTTTCTGACATGTTACATATGGCCATATATGATTTCATCTATTTATGGCCATAATAAGAGCGTCGTTAAGCTAGCTCACAATAGGCTAAAATAAGAGAGAAAAAATCATGCATCATAGTTTTTCAATTTTTTTTTTTCTAGGAACATGGACACCAATTAACATGCCTTGTTGAACAAAAGTTGGTTTATTAGTCAATTAAACTAAAAACCAATGTCAGTTAAGCTCTTTAAAAGAGTTACAAAAATTATTTTTATTTTAGAATTCTACACCTTCAACTTAACAATCTTGTTAAAAGACAATTCAGTGATCATGTTCCTGTTGTCAGGAATATGTCACCCTACCTTTGATCGAACAATTACATATGATCATGTAAGACTGTATTTCAATGTATCAAAAATTATAAATGGACATACTAAGCCATATCAGAAATATTGAATGCATTTTCTTCTAGAATGATCAATAATGATTACCAATGAGTTAATTTTCTTAATCATTCACCTGTGACCACTTAATCTATTACTGTGGTCACTATTATTATAAGATTTCTTGTGATTATCACTTCTTTAATTTCTAGATTTTCAACATAAATTATGGTAGTAATTATTCCATTTGATAATTAATGGTAATATTTAATTTCTTATACCGTCAATGTAGCTAACTCTTTTGAATAATTTACTGCTTGATTACAGTGATTATAATTAGTAACGAATTCCATTAGCTCAATATAATTGATCAAAACCAACGTAAAATTGGAATATGAAGTATTAAGTAACCAGGAAAAATTTTTGAATGATTTTTTAACTTTAATTAAACAGATAATTGTGTCAAATGAATTGATTGATGTGCAATAACAAAATCAATGAATTTAAAAAATTCGACGCAGTTTTAACAAAGATTTTGACTTTGCATTTTTACTGAGACATTCAGTAATAAAGCCTACCGATATCATGAATTCTCTGTGAGGTTAAATCCAACAAGATAACATACTGCACAGCCGATCCATTCGATGGTCTTGATGGATGCTATGTGGTTATAACTTTCGACACGATTCGAGTCTGTCGAGAGCTGTAGAGTTGAGGTGGTGAGGAGTAACGAGGAACATCGTTAGGAATGCTAGGTATTAGGCACAAAATTTCTGGCTTGTATATGTTATCTACAAATCCTTAACACGGAATTTGTCGCCATTTGAATCCTGTGTAATGAATAGAGAACATATAACACTAACTAACAATCAGAGAAATAACTGCAAAATAAAAAAAAAAATCTGGTAATTGGTTGACCGCGCAGATCAACCCTAGAACCTCCTGCTAAGTTTGAATTTGAAATGCCTTAAAATGTGTTTTTTGGTTAATATTTGAGCTTTTCGAACTCTGAGCACCTTTTTTCACATTTTGAGCTTGTCGAGTTCAAAATGTATTTATTAAGGAACTATAACTTTTGAATGCGTGGTTCGATTCTCTTTTTTAAACAATCATTCGACGCAGTTTTAGAAGCAAAAATAGAAAATGTATTAGTTTATATTGATTAGTTGAGAAATCTCGAAGATAGCTTAAAGAAATACCGAAAAACAAAATTTTGTGAATTTTTAAACAACTATTACTTTTGAATGCGTCCTTCGATTTTAGTTTTTAAAAAAGCATTCGACGCAGTTTTTTGAGCACAAAAATGTATGCATAGCTTTATTATGATTTTTTTTCGCACGCTTTTTAGTTATTTTTAAAAAACAAAAATTCAATTTTTTTTTTCAATTTCTTCGGAATGGCTCGATGGATTAACTCTCAAATCTAAACAGATCTAAGTTTTGATAAACCCTTTCAAATAACGTGCCGTAGAATTCAATCTGTTGTAGTATATTATATCATTATAACACCACAGAAATTGTATTTTTGAGCTCGAAGAGCTCAAAAACATGATAAGTGTAATTTCAAACGTCTAAGTATGGAATTAGCGGGAAGTTGCAGGGATGGCCGTCAGGGTCCACCGTTTTCCTAATTTTTGTTTTATACGAGTATTTAAGTTGTTTGAAATTAGCCTTATCTTCAATTCATCGAACAGATTGAACCTGTTGGTTTCCTACTTCGATTCATTCACACCTTTGTTCTTTTCACATCATTAGCTCATAGATTGTGGGTTAAACTCCGTGAAGAAGTGATTACTCTTAAGATATCAAAAAATATCAAGTTTATGAATAAAATATAAGTATTGATTCTATAAATAGTGATTAACATTTTGTCTATAAAAGTCTACATCATAATAATTGTTACTAAAAGAGGATGGAAACCACACTGGCTACTGTGGTGGTCGACATTATTTGGTCAACTGAATGGTTTCACACAGAACACTATCTAATCGAATTCGGCAGGAAGTAAATATATGGATGAAATCTCTCACTATCGAGTTCATATATTTCCGTATTACTTTTCAATGTGTTGATAAATAACATATATGTTTAACCACTTACAGTAAGAGGTAAGACCAGTATTAGATCTATTTATCTCCATAAGTTCATTTATCTCCCAATGATAAAGGTTAAAAAAAATCTTATCTTTTAATTACACACTCGACAATTGTTAATAAAAACAAAAGCTTTAAATATTTTGTAATTTAAAAATATTCCAACGTTATTTTTATTTGCAATAAAAATAAAAAATACCGTTCAGTAATATTGAGTTGAAATAATCAGTAAATTTATTATTAACTACACGGAGAGAAAAGAATAGATCTTATTCCTATGTTAGAATGGTAATCATTACTATGTTACATAGTAACGCAAATTTTTGTGAGAATCTTGTGCAAATTTGGTTATAAAAATCTTAGAAATTGTAATAAAAATATGAACAACCACTCATTTGTTGCAGAATCAAATTCTGAATATAATGAATTTGTTTTTTCATTTTTTTGGTCAAAATTTTAATTTGTTATTAACAAAAAACATAAATACAATAAAAAATTTTGGTTTTTCGTAAATAACTCAATAACTAGAGGTGATATCAAAAATCGGAAAAAAGATCCTTAAAGAGGAGAAAATTTCTGAAAAAAAGTCTTGACTTCCGAAACTCTAGCTTCAACAGCAATAATTTTTATTTAATGTTGAAAATAGGGTTCCGCGCGACTTCTGTCACACGACCGTGCCGATGCTAAAATACTGCAGTTGCGCGGAACCCTTTTTTCATCATTAAATAAAAATTATTGTTATATTCAAAATTTAATTCTGCAACGAATGAGTGGTTGTTCATATTTTTATCACAATTTCTAAGATTTTTATAATCAAATTTGCACAAGATTCTCACAAAAATTTGCGTTACTATGTAACATAGTAATGATTACCATTCTAAGATAGGAATAAGATCTATTCTTTTCTCTCCGTGTAGATTTGTAAGCGCGCGTCTGAATGTTAGTATGGAATTATATATTTTTCATGCTTATGATAGATTTGACCAATCATATTACGACAAATCACATTACGAATAAATCGGCTTCACATGTATTTCATCTCAATTTTTGTTGAGATTATTTGTTTTCAACGTTTTTAATGAAATGCTTCTACTCAAGCATTAATTGGATATTTATTATAATTACCAGTATAAATTGTATTTGAAATTTTCTTTGTCAAGTAATTTGAAGTTTGTTTAAGTTAATAATGAAATTTATCTAAAATCAAAATTTGATTTATTAAATTAGTGTTATGTTTTAGATCCATTAGAAATTGTATTTGATCGATATTCAAAAGCAAGTTTGATGAGGGGTATCTCTTTGCTATTGATTGTTTACACAGTGTTTATTAAAATGATATTCAGTAATGTTTTTTGTGAATGTAAATCGATAATGATATCATTATTTCAACATTACTTTTATACTGACTCGTACGCTGAAGTATAAATTCATAATTTATAATATTACTACCAGCCATCCTATTTCTGTTTAGCATATTTAACATCAATTGTGGATTTGTTAACAATATAAAAATAGATAATCATCATGGATTTTATTCCTCAAATTTTTTTTGCATTACAGTTAGATCTTTTGCAATTCTTTACCAATCTTAAAAATTTTAATTTCGAGTAAAAACTCGTATTTTTTCTGACAAAAAATTAGAAAAAACCAGTTTGACAAAAAAAAAACTTTTGCTAAAAAATGCCGTGCCGTCTGTTGACAATATATTTACCTTTGTTGAAAGGCTGTAGAAGATTCCATCTATCAACAATATGTATAACTTACATGACAGTTTTTGGATTTTTACATTTTCTAAGCAAGTGTAGTCTATTGCACAAATTAATCAAATAAAATCAACACATTTTTTATAAATATAGTATAAATTGTTGTTTAAAAGTCATACAAGTCATCATAGCCTTATGTTATGAAACTGAGTGGATGGTGCCTTCGGCTACCGGTGTGTTGGCGTAATGAGAGAATCGGGTCCACCTGCACACAAGTACCGAAAGTCTCATCCACTAAGTTCATACATAAATAAATATCATCGATTAACATAGACAACATGCTATTTAAATTTATATCGTGTTCAAAAAACGTTTGGTTGTATTATAATGTGCAAAAGAGTAAATGCAAACATTTATTGATGATAATATTTCATTTTTGACATTAGTAATAAATAGCAGTCTTATTTCCACAATATAATATCATTAATTACTCGGTCATAATATTGTGCGTAATATTAGCACCAATCGGTTAATCAGTTCATATTTGTGATTCTTAAATCCTTAAAAACTGGCACTGACAATGTTCATACAGCTTTACATTTTTAAAGGCATTATGTGTAATTAACGTAGTTTCAGCGTGGTATAGTTTAGTCAGAACATTTACTATGAACAAAAATTTAGAAGTCTCGGCACACAGATGTTCACACATACAATTACATGTTGTTAGTTCTCGTGATCTGACAACGTTAATCTTGAAAACCGTGGAAAGATTTGAATTTCCCGCTTTTTATGCTATACTATTTCAGGGAGCGTTGCGCACGGCATTGTCGAATCACTATAAATTGTTCAATGAGCAGGTTAGAAATGGATCGAAAATTATTTTTTTTCAATTATTATATCTTGATAACAAAACGGTGAGCTGCTACTTTTATTTTTTTAACCTATTCTAAGAACATTTTTCAACACTCTCCTAATTTTTTTTCCAATTCTGTCGAGAAAATTTTTGAATATAATAAAAAATAGTTGGAGAGACCGAACATTTCACATACTTTAAATGGAACATGACCCTCAAAATCGCCAACTTTGACTTTAAGTATCTCGCGATCTAAGCGGTCAAAAGTTATGAAATTTTAGGAATTTATAAATAAAGCTATTCTGAACCCGTAAAAAAAATTTCAGTCGAATCTGTAGAAAAATGGTATCATGCTGGAACTAGCTTAATGTTCTAATGCTAATGGAAACTTAGACGTTTTTCTACACTAATAGAAACTTATTTTCTTGGTAGTAGATTTAAAAAAAAAAACGAATAATACTACAAAACATCTATTCCTTGGTATTAAATAAATTTATTTATATTCATTGCTAAATGTGTAATCAATCATTGGTTTTGAAGAACATAATCTATTCGAAGAATAAAAAAAAATAAAATAGTAATTTTACCTTTGATGCATCGCTCTCCAAGTCATTACAAAGTTGAGTTTTTAGCTAATTATATCGTCAATCGTAAAATTATTAGCCTTACTTATAATTTCCAGAAAGCTATTTTTGTTACAATGAAAACATTATTACCATGCCTGTCTTTCTAGCGCTTCATCTAACTCTCCGTTTTGACTAAATTATCCAATAGTATATGCTGTATATCCATGCGAGTAATCAATTAATATAATATGTATATTTTCCGCCTCATCGACTTGGTAATCTACGATTCAGTAAGTCAAGTAGAGAGGAAACGTAATTCGCTAATCGCACAGTCGAAAATGTAAACAAAGAAGCTGAAACTAGTAGTGAGCTCGGTAATTGACACTATAACTATAGCTCTGACAAATGGTTGAACGACCAACTCGTTGGGTAGTTTACATAGTCGACAAACCAGTACAAATTGAAGTGGTCATAGACCAGATTGACAATCAATAAAGTTGTGCCACATCCATTTGAAAAAAGTGGAGAATTGAAAAATTAAAAGATGTTATTCATTTATTATTATTCTCGGAATTCATACAAAAAATGTAAACATAACCAACGTAGAATATAACCTGTACTTGAACTAAGTTCGCGTTTAGCTTGCGTGCATGTGCAAAATTTATTCTACGCCTCGAATGGTTCAATTGACCCCCGCTTGGGGGCAATTGAACCACTGCTCGGGGTCAATTGAACCAATAATATTTAAAATTGAAACCCAAACTTTTAATAAATAATAAATTAATTGTTACTTGTTAATATTATGATTGCGCATTTTTAATGCAGTGATATTACATTATATAAATTAATAATCAATTCGAAAAATATATTTATTATAAATTCAGTTCATCAAATTGTCAGGTTATTTCCCTGCGTACTTTTTACATAGAGTCAAGATCCGCGCACATGTCTCATGTTTCTCCGTGGTTCAATCGTCCCCGGGACTGCTGGTTCAACTGACCCCACATAATTTTATGACATTTAATAGTAAATAATAAATCAATAACCCATTATATCACTACAAACGAATTCGGGGATTATAATGTATAAGTATATATAACTACTACAATTCCAATTTTATCAATTAATTCAAAAATTAAACAATTTGTCACCAGCTGAAAAAAAAGTTTACATACCTAAAATATAAAAATCTCCATTTTTCAAAATTTATTAATCGCAATAATTTCAAATTGTGATCATATCAGAGTTTACTATATTAGAATCGAATTCTAAGAAAATAAAGCATTTTTAAAAAATTTTCGATTTTTTAAGTCGAGTGGTCCAATAGCCTCATTATTCAATTGGCCCCTTTCTCCCCCACAATATTTTTATCACTGTGATTTTTAAATTGTGTCCTTCAACTCGAAAAATAAAATTTAAAGATAGTTTAAAAATCAGAAATCTGATTCAGATTGTGAATTTCAAAAAGCTTTTCTGCATGGAAAGTGGGAAGTTAACAAAAAAGAATTGTAGTAACTAATTATGTTATCTTGAAATGATCGTGCTTATAAAGTTCAACACATGACGATTAAAGTCCTTTAACATCAAAAGATCATATTTGTTTTTCACGACTGTAATTTATTTATTAATATTAGTTAGCTTTACGTCAAGTCGGTTTATTTAGTAATATGTTGTTCAATTTCTGTGAATCGAGGAATTTTCTTTTTCACTATTAATCGAGACAATTTTTGTCTTTGTATTAGATGTATGCAATCTAATTTATGCTTGAAAACTAATCAACAGGATTGTATAAGTATCGGTTCAAGTGTCAAATGAATCATCGCTAAATTAAAAATTCATTGAAAGCAAGAAAGCAAGAATGACTTTGAAAAAATATAGAGTTTCGGAACCAAACCGAGAATCGAAACCAAACCTCCCTGATTACGCGGATCTTCCGGGAGCTCTATTTCTTAAGCTATCATCTAATAAAAGTTATATATTAATAGAACATATAACTCAATTATCCGTTCTTGTACGTGGAAGGAAGCGCATTTATGTTGAACAAAACTATTGACATTTTAATCTCATCATAAAAAACAAAAGTTAAGAAAATCCACAAGTGCTCGACTCATAATGCTTATTTGGTCGTAAAAAACTATTAAAAAAAATTAAGAAAACGGTTTATCCTAAAGGCCATCCCTGCAACTTCCCGCTAATTCCATATCTGAGCGCTTAAAATTGTCCTTATGACATTTTTGAGATTTTTGAGCTCAAATTATAATTTATGTGATATTTTAAGCTCACTGAGTTCGGAGAGATAATATTTTGATGCATTTGAGCTCTCCGAGCTCAAAAGTCTGATAGTTTTTGGAATTGATCGGTGGAGCCGTTTAAAAGTTCTTCCAAGACAACCACTTTTCGAAAAATTTTTTTTTGTAGTTTTTTTGCAATTTCTCAAAATCTACTGGTCCGAATCGGGAAATCTAAGGAAATCTAAGTTTGGTCAAGCCCTTTCGAATGGCACCAATCGCGATCAAATCGGTCAAGCTGTTCAAAAGTTATAAAAGGGTTACACACACACACAACTGCGCATGCGTCCACTGTACATTTATAGACTTTTAGCGCGGTTCTTTGAAAGTTATAGTGACAAGCACATTTCATGTGTAAAAAATTATAAAATCTACAAGTGTAATTTATTAGGAATCACTTTTTAATCAATTAAAATAATTTAAAAAAATTAGGAAAACGGTTGACCCTACAGGCCATCCCTGCAACTTCCCGCTGGTTCCATATTGAAGCGCTCATAATTGTACTTATTATGTTTATGAGCTTTTCGAGCTCAAAAATATAATTTTCGAGTCATTTTGAGCTCTATATACAGACATACTGACACCCTCTTAGGGGGAGTCAGGGAAGCTTCCTAGGGCCTCAAAATATCGAGATTTGTTGAAAGCTAGATTTTTTCAAAACGGGGTGAAACCAATAACTTCCCGATTTTTTGACATTTATTCCTCTTACGGCTCCATTTAACACGAGACTAAAAAAAAAAAAATATATTTTTTTTTTCGCGTAGGCGTGACTGGCGTAACAAAAGTATTTGTAAATGAACATTTAAAGATATACAATACTATTCGAGTATTTTTTATGAATTATAATTAAATGGGATCAAGTTTGATGGCCATTTTTTACTTCCGGATTCTTCGATCCTTTCTTTAATCCATCATATCGATCTTTAAAAGTAACAGAATTATTTCTGATTAAATTTTTTATCCCCTAATTTGCAACTTGGTTAAAGTCCGTGAACTAACAAGGGTGTAACAATAAAAACAATAATGAAAAAGAAGCAAACAGAATTTTTCGATTGTAACTCAGTTTCTAATGCTTCATCGCATTATGAGTCGTGAAATAAATGTACATGAAATTCTTAATTGCTGATTTTTACTTAATCCCGAATAGGTTTTTCCTTTTCAAAAAAATTTGTACAAAAATAATTAAGTTATGACTTTAATAATATTTTAAAAAATTGTCGCTTTGACTTTTTTTTAATCTTTCAATGATTATTTATGAATGTACATAGAGAAAAACTCGACACTAGAAAAAAAGTCGAAACAACATTGCATTGGAGTTTGCTGTGATATAAATAATGCGATTATGATTAGGCTTGGCTTCTTATTTTTTGATATTGTATTTGCTGAATCGTCATTCCATCTTTCACTCACGTTAAATTTTCAACTAATGTGATTTAACCGCAAAATAATTGCCAATTCGTCTGACACGTTCGACAGTTATTGGATATATCGGCGTTTCGTCTGTTTAACACCAAACTGAAAAGGAATGCGTGCTGCTACTATCTCGATTGGAATTTAATCAGACGTGGATTTCGACATTCTTCAAATAATTTCCGAGCACGTTTGATTCACATTAATTAGTTCTCTACTTCTAACACATTGATTCTTTATCTTATATTTTCGTTAATAATTTCGTTATCAATATTTGCTTTATTGATTTTTTTCATTTTTTTTAACACTGTTTATTAATTTAATTGAACTAGTTACAAACGCTAAACGCTAGACATTTGATATCTTTTTTTTCTTATTAAAATAGTATTTTAGCGACCCGGATAAAAAAGATTATATATACTTATACATAATTATATATAAAAAATGGCCCTATATAATTATATATAATTATATAGAATTATATATAATTATTTCTGTAAAAAAAAAAAAATAAACTCGCCGCGCGCGAGGATCGAACCGGGAACCTGACGATTGGAAGACTGACACGC